>JAJAGP010006421.1:0-21842 GCA_025084515.1 Ancistrus triradiatus | reverse complement strand
CAGGACCTTGAAATGCTTTTTACGGAGCCACTCCTTCATTGCTCGAGCGGTGTGTTTGGAATCATTGTCATGCTGGAAGATCCAGCCACGTTCTATCTTCAATGGTCTCACTGATGGAAGGAGGTTTTGGCTTGAAATCTCACGATACATGGCCTCGTTCATTCTTCCCTTTACACAGATCAGTCGTCCTGTCCCCTTTGCAGAAAAACAACCCCAAAGTATGATGTTTCCACCCCCATGCTTCACAGTAGGTATGGTGTTCTTGGGATGCAACTCAGCATTCTTCTTCCTCCAAACACGACAAGTTGAGTTTTTACCAAAAAGTTGTATTTTGGTTTCTGACCACATGATATTCTCCCAATCCTCTTCTGGATCATCTATATGCTCTCTGGCAAACTTCAAACGGACCCGACATGTACTGGCTTAAGCAGGGGGACACGCCTATCACTGCAGAATCTGAGTCCTTCTCGGTGTAGTGTGTTGCTGAGAGTAGCCTATGTTACTTTGGTCCCAGCTCTCTGCAGGTCATTCATCAGGTCTCTCTGTGTAGCTCTGAGATTTTTACTCACCGTTCTCATGATCATTTTGCCTATTGTAGATTCACTCTTCCCAGCCTGGTGCAGGTCTACAATTTTCTTCCTGGTGTCCTTCGACAGCTCTTTGGTCTTGGCCATGGTTGAGTTTAGATTCTGACTGTTTGAGGCTGTGGACAGGTGTCTTTTAATACATTAATACAGGTAATGAGTGGAGGACAGAAGAGCTTCTTAAAGAAGTTGTTACATGTCTGTGAGAGCCAGAAATTTTGCTTGTTTGTGGGTGACCGAATACTTATTTTCCACCATGATTTACAATGAAATTCTTTAAAACTCCTACAATGTGATTTCCTGGATTTTTTTTCTCATTTTGTCTCTCATAGTTGAAGTGTACCTATGATAAATTACAGACCTCACTCATCTTCCTAAGTAGGAGAACTTGCACAATTAGTGGCTGACTAAATACTTTTTTGTCCCACAATACGTGACTGCATTTGTTATACTCCCACTTTATTGGACATGAGGTAGCTGATATAAAACATTGTCCACTTTCAATTTTTTTCTCCCGCTACTGACTGATGGTCAGTGGGGCCGTGGTTTCGGTTTGTTTATCACATATCCAAAGCTTCCTACTTCGGGAGTATCTAAACACCTGGTTATCTAAGAACAGACAAGGTTGCAGAAAATTAAGTCTTGCTTTACTTTTATCTCTCCCTCTGTTGCAGGATCCATTGTGCAACAACAGTCATGTGACACATGCATTTTTCTCCTGAAATTAACAGGAGGCGAGAAGGGAAAAAAAAAAAAAACTGCAAATGGTGACATGGCATCATAATGTAGTTTACATTGCGTATACCAAGCTTGCTAAACAGGCTTGTTGAAGAGGATGCAAGTGTATTTCGTAGGTGCACAGTATCTTAAATTTATTTGAATTTGTTTGTACTTTGGTTAACACCTGTGAAATCTGTGTACCCGTTGAAATTTTCTCTTAGATGATCTGTTGTTTTGGATGAAGCTGTCCTACATGTTTTATGTTAATTACAATAGGCATTTTTGTAATTGCTTTCTGGGTTGGCAAAGACAAGTTTTGATTTATGTCCAATTGTTGTGCAAGAAGATTCCGTTCTGGCATGGCTTATCTTGTTATAATTCCAAGAAAGTTAGGGAATCAGATTATCAGGAACTTTGTTTTTAACCAGAACTTTTATAGAAATATGTGAATATTTCTCCTGTGGCTTACACTTCCTTGAGCTTTGTAACTATTGTGATTACTACAGTTTTGTTAAGGAAATAATGACCGTGAAGTCTGCTGTGGTCACACGGAATGTGTTTTATTATTGAAGTTTGAGGACGTACTCTCGCTATGCCTGGTTGCTTTTTATTATCCCTGACCATGATTTAACAGAACTAGCCAACCCCCAAACACTCTTCCGCTGGCCTTCGTTCGGATTGCGCTTAAATGTACTGGGTGTGAGCGTGTTTGATGAGCATGTCATCATGATGCTACTTTTTGTGGTGGAATAAAGAAGTGTTTACACAGCACAGTGGATTTTATGGTTGAACATTGCCACCTTGGTTCTTGTCGTTAATTCGTTCCAGAAGGCTTGTCGAGAACCGAAAATGACAAATTCCAAGCAAATTTTTCCTATAAGGAATAATGTAAATTTAATCCACACTGTATAAGGCATTATATGCATTAATAGAGTTGTATTGTACAGGTGCTCCCTGATTAACAAAAGGGATATTTTCCAACAAATCCAATGCAAGTTAATTCATGAGCTGAGCAGTTTAACGAGTGTTTGGTAGAGCAGTCTATAGTGTATCATAGCAGAGATATAGAAAAGATACTATGATAAGTAGATTAATGTTTTAAATACTTACATTAAACAACAGTTGACCAAAATAATTAACACAAAGCTTATTTTATAATAGTGTTGAAAAATCAAATGTAATTTACTGAGTAATGGATTGAAAGTGAAAAATAAAAGCAAAACACTTAGCCTAGCTGCTAAACTAACTGCAGCCTGTGTTCTGGAGCATTCAATTCCTGTTTTGTTTTCAGTTGGGTCTTATAGGTTAATCTTTTTAGGACCCATGGAGACTTGTTTGCACTAAGAATACATTACTGTAGATGTAAAAAGTAAAGAAAAACATGATAAAAATAGCAGAGATCTTTTGAGGGCTATTGTGAAACTGAATCAACTCATACAAGTTTAAACAAGTGTGCGAAGTACCCAGCAAACGACGAGAATTAAAAAAAAATCCCAAAACATTTTTGTAGTCACAATGGGTAGAGAACCGAATTTGACGAGATCTGATGTGGTCGGGAACCGAGGTACAACTGCACTTACGTTTGTGGCTTTTTGGAGTAGTTTTGGGCATGTTGACAGAACTTTCTCGTACGCCGTGTACATTTTTGATTATGCAACACAGTGATTTTAAGTGATTAAGAAGATTCTTAGGGAGGCAGCTGATGTTCCGCGCTCGGGAACGGTTGGTGATCACAGTACATTCAGTCCAACTGAAACCACGCTTTTGGGGGTCAAATGTGCTCAGCATGGTAGAGATCGCCTAGTGTGAGTACACTCTGTAAGCAAATGTACCAAAAACCAAGTAGGTATAGCTAAAATAGCTGAACCCTCCATGTTTTAAAGGATGTTTATACTTATAGTTCAGACCTCATGGTACTGGCATTGTAGTTTTTCCTCTTCATGCTGTAGATCAGGAGTGTCCTTTTTCAAAGGGGACCAGAGTGGACCATGTAAAAATACCTAAGGGCTGGTCTCGCATTCCAAAAACATTATGTTATTTATGAACAAATGCCCCCAAGCCCCCCAAGCCCCCAAGAACAAGTAATTAGTATTTAGCTATTGAATATGTAATATATTTTAAGATTTAGAAGCAGGATATCAGTTAAAGATACCATCACTTACTGCAGATTATATAGGCTGGACATATGTTTTTAGAACATTTATGCTTAATACTGCATCTTTAAAACGTGTTAAGTATCTTTTGTCAGTATTTCTCATGTAGATTGTATTTTATTTCTCTATGCATTACCAGACCTACAGAACTCAAAAAATAGCAAAGGACATTTTATGTTTCATAACCAACTAAATACAAAAAATATTGTTCAGATAGTCTGTGTTAGTGTTCCAGCCAAGATGCTACAATTTACCAGAGGATACAGCACCACTAGAAACAAATGTGAAGGGTGGTGTTATGATCTCGACTGCGTTATATTTTCATAGGTCAGGTTTGACAGCTGTATAGTTGTGACATGCAAGACTTCACGCAAGTGGTGATTAGTCAGTCTGGACCTCAAGTGTTTAAGTTATTTACGTACTGCTGCAACCGTCGATTGAAAGGAAAAATTGGTGCTGGCAGGCCACCAGTAATGTATTCTTAAGAATGATGCCACGGGCCAATTAAAATCTGTCAGTGGGATGGATTTGCCCTAGAACCGGACTTTGGACACCATTGCTATAGATGATATTTTATTACCAGTACAGTGGTACCTTGAGTAGTACCTTTACGAGTGTCCCAACTAACGAGTTTTTGGAGAAACGACCCGTCGCCTACTTGATTTTTTCTTTTTGCTTTGTGTTGCGAGCGAATATGAGTTACATTAGGTTATCCATACGAGGGAGATTAAGGAAATGTTGGGAATGTGGGAGAAAATGACTGAGTTGACCCTAAAAAAGCTGCAACAGTTCATGTGTTGGCGCTGCGTAACGACATTGCCTCACTCATTTTCGAAACATTTTGAAAGGGAGGAAGAAACAAACCACCTTGGACAGGATTTTATTGAAATGCCCTGCAAGAGAAAGCGAGGAAAGTGTTCCCGAAAAAGCATTCTTTAGCATTCTCCTTCACCTCCTGCTCCGCCAGCATCTTCGTCTGATAAAGCCAGTTTATTTTTTTACGTTCTCTGTTATACTGTATATAATATTATTATTTGCTGTTCTCTACATTTTTCTGATTAATAAACATGTAAAAAAAAGTTGTGGTGGTTTTTGGGGGGACGGGAACAAATTAATGATGTTTCAGTTCATTTCTGTGGGAAAATTTGATTTGACATGTGATCAAATTAAGTTATGAGCTAGGTCACAGAACGAATTAACCTCGTATGTCAAGGTTTTACTGTATTTGGGACGGAGTTCATTATTTAATGAAGATGTTAGACAAATAAGTCCAACTATTGCACTTCGACGGATCCACTGCATGATTGTGATGAAGGCTAAGGTGAGTGAAGTATCTTGAGTGACCCTGCTCTTCTAAAGGAAGGAGTACGAGTCTGTTTATCTTTTTCATTATCAAGATTGCAGCCTCAATGCACAATCTGTGTATCAACTTTTTAACTAAAGATTCTGACTGGATGTTTATCAGTCTGGGTTAGAGTTGAGAAGGTATGAGATTTTCACTGTGATAAACGTGTCAGAAAATCTCTCGGTTTAAATGACCCTTAAAGGAATGAAGCCAGAAGGTTACAAATGCATTGTAAACTTGAAACAATATTTAATGGAAATATGTGTAAAAAGTCTCCTTTTTGAAAGTAAGAAGCTGTACATCTCTCATTTGAACAACATAAATAGCCAGGAGCAGAGATGTGGACAGTTATTTCAATAGCATATTTTGGCACATGATCAACGCTTGACTCCACCGGTGTGGAGTTTGCATGCCCTCCCCGTGTCTTATTACAGGTAATCTCTTTCCTCCCACATTCCAAAGATGTGCATTAGGTTATTGGGTTACTCTAAATTGGCCGGGTATTGACATTTGTTTATTCGGGATTAAAGTTATAAATGGGACACTGGTCTGTAATTAGGGATCGTGTTCTTGAAGATGGCCAAACATGTTTGTTTCCTCCTGTGACAGCCACTTTGTGTTAGGGGTGTGGGCCATTTGACAAATACAATTTATCTCTATAGATCTTTATTTTCTGGGATTCTATCTCTATTTATGATTAGACAATACTTTGTCCCTATATGTCGTATGTCTAAAGTACTTAAAAGTTGTTTGAACTCGTCATTCTCATTCGCTTGAATTGACACAGTGTCTTTGACGAAATTGGTGATACCATTTGTTTTGCTATTTGTTGCTTTTCTTGTCGTGAGGCACTTTTTTGTGGAGTGACTCTGCTGGATTGTGTGTGTTTTTGTGCTGGCAAATTGGCTATTTTAAGTCTGTCATGGACAGCTGACTCCCAGAGTTTGTCATGATCTTCATGTTCTGCATGGTGGTTAGTTTGCAGATGATGAACTAAGTTAGTTGTCTAGCTGTCTTTAACAGCAACCGATTAGCTGTCTTTTGAGCAGCATTCTTCTTTTCAAAGCACCTCCATGCAAATGAGGAAGCGCCACATCTAGCAGTGAAATCTGTTATGAAATAATAGACCTCATCAGGGATGGACAGGAAGGTGAATACATACACCTGGTCAACAGCTTTCTTGATTGGTGTGATAGGAACCAGCTGCTCCTTAATGTGACCAAAACCAAGGAGATGGTTATGGACTTCAGGAGGAAGAGGACCACGGTAAATCCTGTCACCAGTAAGAGTCAGTCAGTTGAGCAAGTTGATACCTATAAGTATCTGGGTGTCCTACTGGACAACAAACTGGATTGGAAGGCCAACGTAGAGATCGTATACAGGAAGGGGATGAGCAGACTCTACTTTCTGAGGAAGCTCAGGTCCTTTAATGTGTGCAGCAAACTACTAGTGATCTTCTACCAGTCAGTTGTCGCCAGCGCTATCTTCTTCGCTGCAGTTTGCTGGGGAAACAGCATCAGAGGAGGAGACAAGAATAAGCTCAACAAACTGATCAGGAAGGCAGGTTCAGTTCTGAGCTGCTCACTAGATGGTTTTGAGGAGGTGGTTGAAAGGAGAACACATAACAAACTCAGTGCTATTCTCTACAACACTTCACATCCTCTACATGACCTGCTGATCAGACAGAGGAGGACCTTCAGTAATAGACTCATCCAGCTCCGCTGTAACAAGGATAGGTTCAGGAGATCATTCATAATAACAGCTATCACACTGTACAACTCTTCTCCACTGTGCCAGGTCATTACTGCCTAAGGATCATACTTTTTGCTATAATTATATTATAACATTGCTCTCTATGTATATTTATATCTGATCTCTATTTATATCTTGCTCTTGCTCTCCCCTTTTTGTTTGACTTATGCTGCTGTAACACACAAATTTCCCTCTGGGATTAATAAAGTGATCTATCTGTCTATCTAATGTGAAATAATCACACCGTGAGGCTGGTGGTGTCTGTATTTTGTCTCCTGGCACAGTTTGTTCACTCATTTTTAACTTACCTTGACCTGGTTCTAAATTTGTTCATGTGTACTGTGGATAACACAAAGGCTCCTAAAATGTTTAATTTTTGTCTACCACCTTAACTCACCTCATACACGTCTTCTTGATAAGGTTAGCTTAAAATGTAGGTATTCCTCAAGTCTGTCTCAATACTTGGTGAACCAATTGTACCACCAGTAGTTCACTCCTGCTGAATGCTGCCAGTGTTTACTGTGGCTGTCAGCATAAATGCTAGCAAAGTGGTTGAATGCTAAACATGCCATATTTGTTGGAAATTTAATCTGAAACTTTAAGGTTTTTTTTTTTTTGGAGGAACAAAGTAACAGACACATTTTGACAGACTTTCATCAGATGACAAAACGTTTATGAATTGTTGGGCTGCAATATGTGAAATGTACACAGGGGGAGATGAGGTGAATAGTGCTGAGGTGAGATGAATGGTCTTGTTTGTTTTACTGAAATGACTTTTATTTACTCAATACTTTAATATGTATAAGTACACAAATACCATCATGAATAAACCTCATATACATAATTAATTGAAATACAGGTGAGCCCCGATTTATGATGGGGATGCGTTTTAACAAATCCATCGTACGTTGTATTGTAAATTGAGGAGTTTAATATGTACTCTATACATCATAGCACAGTATATATTAAACACGTTTAAACATGACCGTGACCACGGCTTGTTCGCACTACATTTCTCAGCGCTCAACACTCCCACAACCTGACTCCCTATATCACGCACTGCCGAGTGCTGGAGTGGGGTATTCTGGCAGGCTGGAAAACCTCCAAATGTTAGGGGTATAACTCCTAATGGGAGGGCAGAACCCAGAGTGCTTTGCTATTGGTGGTTGAGAAGTTTGGTGGGTTCAGAGCCGGCTCTGGGTGGGTTTTCCTTAAAGCTGGAGTTGATGTAACTGCTGTCTTTAAGTATAAGGCTGTATGTAAACATGATTATCCTGATGATAAAAATGGAACAGAATTGTAACATTTTATCTCATGTTTCAGTACATAGTCCAAACACACAGATCGCGGTGTCCATTTGATCTAAAATGCGTTTTGTGCCCAGGATCCATGTTTGATAGGCATCGTAATCAGTAGTTCCTTCCTCTTGGTAAATATCTACAAGTCTAGCTAATATCCACGTGTTGACATTAAAATTAACTCTTACTCTGTCCGTTATGCTCCAATCCATGAACTTTTACAATGACCGATATGCGACTTGCGCAGATTTGTAAGTTATTTATTTGTTGATCATGGTCTGAGCACCATGTCCACTGAATGTGACACTATTTGCTTAAATTCAGATGTATTCATCAGAATCTTTTTTCATATAATTTCATTAATCACTAAGCCTCAGTCATTAAAGGTATTGTCATCAATCTACTTTGTGTGTATGAATATAAACAATTAATAATAATAATAATTTTTTTTATTTTGATTAATTAAATTATATGAAAGCAACAGGTTCTGACAAATACATGTGAATTTAAGCAAATAGTGTCATGTTCATTGGACACGGAGCTCAGACCATGATCTATAAATAAATAACTTAATGGTCATGTAATCATGAAGTATGTAAAGACAGCAGTTACGAGTTGGCTCTGAACCCATCAAACCTCTCAACCACCAGTAGAACTCTGGGTTCTGCCCTCCCATGTGGAGTTATACCCCTCCTATTTGGAGCTGGTCCACCCTCCAGGAATACCCTTCTTCAGTGCTGGAGAGTGCAGTAGTGCGCATTTAGTTTAAAACGCTTATATTGAACTACAGTTGGGCAAAATCATTAACATGAAGCTTATTTTATAGCAAAGCATTTAATATCTGATGTCATTTGTTGAGTAATGTATTGAAAGTGGAAAAACAAAAAAATAATTATTTCACGACCACGGTTTTTCATCACTCCATTTCGCAGAAGTCATCACTCCTGCCACTTGATGTCACTTCCTCATCCCAGTGCGGAAAGTACTGCGTATACTACGTGTAATATGTATCGCTTAACCTGGAAAATTCCAAATTCAGAATATGGTTTCTGCTGAATGTGTGTTATCGGATTCCCATCTTAAAGTCATAGGACAGACCATTGTAAAATGGCGATTATCTGTATAGCAAACGTTTAAATTATTACTTAAATGACTATTGCTATTAGTGTTTAACATTTTATTATGAAAAGTATGTTTACCTCATCTCATACACAATATGAAATAAACCTGGACATGTGAACAAACAATAATAAATACCATGAAAGCAGATGGCAGACCAAAGCACATACACAAGGTCATTACAGAAAGTCGAAAGTTTTAATCATTCTAAATAGTGCTAATTCATGAAGAATTTATGAATTGGCAATCACTGTGTCTGTGACCACTGAGAAAAAACAGAAGGCTACATTTGCAAAACTGAACCAGACTCCACCAAGAAATAATTTTTGGCTCATTAAATTTTTTTTTTCCTTAAAAATAAGTTTGTAATGAAATACATTTTCTTTAAACAAGGTGCTTGGTGGCCCAACACTGCCACCTTGGTTTAGGTGATAGCTTTTCCCTCTTGTTCTGTTTGGGCAACATGTAACAGGTGATTGCCTCTGATTGAGATGACATGGCAAGATCATGGCTGACCCTGCGATGTACTGGCATCCCATCTAGGGCAACCCGTCCACGGCATGCTTATCCCTGTGCCCTGTGTTCTCCAACATGACTATTTGACTCCCACAAAGATTCTGATCAGGAAAAACGGAGATTAAACATGGAAAAAGTTTTCAGGCAGTATGGCTGTTGTACATACATGCCCTCCTTAGTTCTGAACTTTGTCCTTGTTTCCTTTCCTATCCACTGCTGGCAGCGTTTCTGCTGGTAACATTTCTCCGTGGCGACCCGTCACGCCAAAAGCTTTGCCGCTATGGCAAAGCACAGAAATATCATTTCAACCAATCAGTCACCTAAAACTTGTTTTACACTGTATGATAAGGGTGTCACGATATAATCTGCTCACGATTTGATCAATGCTACAGAGAGTTCCTGAAGTGTAAACAATGCAAAACGAAGCAAATTTTTTGAATATGTTTGAAAAAGAAAAAAAACTTCAGTCTCCAGCAATTAAAATAAATGAATAGAAATTAAGGATTGTAAACAAAAGCTGTACTGTAGGGTCATCATGTATTCAATAACCAATTGACAACATTCTTTTTTATTTCTGAAGAAGAACAATTAAAAATTATTAAAAATAATGTGTACTTTTTCTTGTACAAACATTTAAAAGAATCTAAAGGAATTCTGTGATCGGCGGTCTTAGATCCACCTTAGAGGCCATAATGTGAAGTTCTTGGCAGAGTCCGATTTAGGCCCACTGCATCTGAAGACAACTGATGGAAAGGTCTGGCCCTGTCAGAATTTTGGATCATTTAAAAGCCACCAATAGGACGACGGCAGTGGATAAAGCGAAACTGGTTCAAACGCAGTAAATACAGCAGTGGAAAAAAATCAAACAAAACATGGAATTTAAAAGGAGAGCTGTTTGTGTAATTGTGGCAGCAGAGAGAAAGTCCTTTTAATGAGTTTTCTCATGACAGACCATAAAGAGATGCAACATAGAAAGAACTGCAGACGAATTTCAGCTTTCAGGTATGTAACTGTCTAACTACCAAACAAACACTGTTAGGCTCAAATTTATTTCCCTGTATGACAATGTAAATCTATTTTAATCCTTCCTGGTTTGATGATGCAAACAGCACATGGTCGTTTCCATTATTCACAGGCCTGTTGTTAAATCGCCACCATATCAGACTTGGTGAGCACATGAAATTGTACTATCTTTCATGGCATTTGCTAAAGATTTTATGGAATTCATCGCATACAGGGTGACTGGTAGTAACCTTATAATACTGGTGAAATAGCAGTGTACAACTGATTTAATCCGACACCTTGGTGACTCATTCTGAAGTCTTGATTCCCACCCCACCCCCTGTGCACGCACTATGGAAGTTTAGTTAACACCACTAATAATGTGTATTGCATTGTCATTTCGCTTACTCTTATGAAGCTTAAATGAAAGGAGCTTACTTGGGTATTTTCAACAGAAAACGAAAATAGGCAAGGTAGGTAAACGGTGCATGCGTTTGGTGAGATGGGGGGCACACAATGTTTTTGTCTCCTCAATCACTCAAGTGCAAGCTGGGTTGGCTCACTCCACAGTCAGTAACAGCCTTTCAGTAACTGCAACCCGAACTTTTTTACACATTTTACGGCTGACTGATGTGCCGTGACTATCACTAATGCCATATACCTTTCTGTGGCTGCGGCAACATGCTGGTTCTTCACTCGCACGCCAGCAGAGAGACATTTCCCACAAATAGTTATGGAGTGTTCAATTAAAGAAATTCCGACTTCTGAGTATGGGATTTCAAAAGGAATAGGCTGTTATGTTGTTGAACAAAGGACTGTTAATGGACGACTAAAAATATCAAGACATTAGTAATTGATGTAAATATTTTGTTTAATATTTCTAATTTTATGTGGGTAGTACCGCCGCCTCAGAAGGTCCTGGGTTCAATCCCAGGATAGAGTGGTCTGGCTCTTTTCTGTGTGGAGTCTTTTCTAAGTTTATGAGTCTGCAAGTCCCCTCGTGTATTGTGGGTTTACTCCAGTTTCCTCCTAAACTCCAAAGGTTATTGATTACGCGAAACTGACATTGACTTGAGAGTGTGTATGTATGTATGTATGTATATCTATATCTATCTATCTATCTATCTATCTATCTATCAATATATATATATATATATATATATATATATATAATATATATATATATATCTATATATCAAAATTGTTCGTCCCCCCTTGAACTTTCAACCTTTTGCCACATTTCAGGCTTTAAAATGAAATTTAATTTTTTTGTGGAAGACTCAACAACAAGTGGGACACAATCGTGAAGTGGAACGAAATTTATTTGATATTTTTAACTTTTTTTTTAAAAATAAAAAAAACTGAAAAGTGGGGGCGTGCAAAATTATTCGGGCCCTTTACTTTCAGTGCAGCAAACTCACTCAGAAGTTTCAGTGAGGAGTCTCTGAATGATCCAATGTTGACCTAAATGACTGATGATGATAAATAGAATCCACCTGTGTGTATCAAGTCTCCGTATAAATGCACATGCTCTGTGATAGTCTCAGAGTTCTGTTTAAAGCGCCAGAGAGCATCATGAAGACCAAGGAACATGACACCAGGCAGGTCCGAGATACTGTTGTGGAGAAGTTTAAAGCTGGATTTGGATACAAATAGATTTCCCAAGCTTTTAAACATCTCAAGGAGCTCTGTGCAAGCGATCATATTGAAATGGAAGGAGTATCAGACCACTGCAAATCTACCAAGACCTGGCCATCCCTCTAAACTTTCAGCTCAAACAAGGAAAGACTGATCAGAGATGCAGCCAAGAGGCCCATGATCACTCTGGATGAACTGCAGAGATCTAAAGCTGAGGTGAGACACACTGGCCATAGGACATGCAATCAGTCGTACACTGCACAAATCTGGCCTTTATGGAACAGTGGCAAGAAGAAAGCCATTTCTCAAAGATATTCATAAAAAGTTTGCCCACAAGCCACCTGGGAGAGACACACCAAACATGTGGAAGAAGGTTGCTTTGGTCAGACGAACGATTTTGGCCACAATGCAAAACGTTATGTTTGGCATAAAAGCAACACAGCTCATCACCCTGAAAACACACCATCCCCACTGGCAAACATGGTGGTGGCAACATCATGGTTTGGGCCTGCTTTTCTTCAGCAGGGACAGGAAAGATGGTAAAATTGATGGGAAGATGGATGGAGTCAAATTCAGGACCATTCTGGAAGAAAACCTGTTGGAGTCTGCAAAAGGACCTGAGACTGGGACGGAGATTTATCTTCAACAAGACAAAAACATGATCCAAAACATAAAGCAAAATCTACAATGGAGTGGTTCACAAATAAACGTATCCAGGTGTTAGAATGGCCAAGTCAAAGTCCAGACCTGAATCCAATCGAGAATCTGTGGAAAGAGCTGAAAACTGCTGTTCACAAACGCTCTCCATCCAACCTCACTGAGCTAGAGCTGTTTTGCAAGGAAAGAATGGGCAAAAATTTCATTCTCTCGATGTGCAAAACTGATAGAGACATACCCCAAGCGGCTTGCAGCTGTAATCACAGCAAAAAGGTGGCGTTACAAAAGTATTAACACAAGGCGGCCAAATACTTTTGCACACCCCACTTTTCAGTTTTTTTTTCTAAAAAAATTAAAAATATCCAATAAATTTCGTTCCCCTTCATGATTGTGTCCCATTTGTTGTTGATTCTTCACACAAAAATTACAATTTCATATCTTTAAGTTTACAGCCTGAAATGTGGCAAAAGGTTGAAAGTGTCAAGGGGGCCGAATACTTTTTGCAAGGCACTGTGTGTGTGTGTGTGTGTGTGTGTGTGTGTATGGTGTGTGTGTGTATGTATGTATATATCGAGCGAGAGAGAGATAAGAGAGCAGAGAGTATGTGTGTATCGATATATATATAGATATATATTATAATATATATGTATGTTATGATGTGGTGCTCTAGATATATATATATATATATAGATATATATGTATGTATATGTGTATATATATATTATATATATATATATCATCTATATATATATATATATATATATATATGTGTGTGTGTGTGTATATATAAATATCTATATATATATATATATATATATTCTATATATAAGATATGTGTGTGTGTTATCTAATCTATATATATATATATATATATTATATATATATATATATATGTCCTATTATATATATATCTATATATAGTAACAGCCCCCCCATGATAATATATATATATATATACTATATATCTACTCTCTATCTCTATGATATATATATCTCATCTCTCTATAATATATCTGTGTGTGTGATATACTCGTCTCTCGTTTATCTCATCTCTCGAGTCTCTCCTCTCTCGTCTCTCCTCTCCTCTTCTCTCTCTCTATCTCTGTGTGTGTATCGCTCGTCTCTCTCTCTTCTCATCTCTCTCTCTCTCTCTCTCCTCTAAATCTCTCTCTCATCTCTCTCTCTGTCCTGTGGTTTGGTCTCTTCTCTCTCTCTCTCTCCTCTCTCTCTCGCTCTGCTCTCTAGATAGAAGGTATATAGACGCTATAAGATGGATGAGATATATAAGAATATACAGAGTAGAGAGATTATAGATACATATATATATAGATGTATAGTGAGCACACGATATATATATAGATATATATATATATACTATATATAGATATATATATATATATACTATATATGGTTATATATATATAATGTGTATATATATATATATGTTGATGATAGTATAATCATATGTGTGATGTCTATATATATATGTGTATATATAAAATGTGTGTGTGTGATATATGTGTATCTCTCTCTCTCTATCTATATCTATCTCTCTCTCTATATATCTCTCTCTCTCTCTCTACCCCCCCCCCTCTCTCTCTCTCTCCCCCCCCCTCCTCGTCTCTCTCTCTCTTCTCTCTCCACCCCCCCCTCCATCTTCCCTCTCTCATATCTCAGTCTCTCTCACTCATCTCTCTCTTCGCTCCCCCCCCCCCCTCTCTCTCTCTCTCCTCTCCTCTCATTCTCTCTCATCTCTCTATCTCTCTCTACTCTCTCTCTGTTGTGTGCTGTCCGCCTCTCTCTCCTCTCTCCCTCTCCTGTCTCTCTCCTCCTTCATCCTCTCTCCTCTCATTCTCCTCTCTCTGTCCTGTGTAGTGTCTCGCTCTCTCTGCTCTCTCTCATCTCTCTCTCCCTTCTCTCTCCTCTCTCTCTGTTGTGTGTCTCTCTCTCATTCTCTCTCTCTACTCTCTCATCTCTCTCTCCTCTCTCTCTCTCATCTCCTCCCCCCCCCCTCTCTATATCTAATATCTATCTCTATATCTACTCTCTCTATCTCTCTATATATCTCTATGTGTGTTTGGTGTCTATATCTACTCTCTCTCCTCATCTCTCTAATCCTCTCTCTCTCTGTTCTATGTGTTTCTCTATCTCTCTCTCGGTGTGTGTGGTCTGGCCTCGCTCTGTGTGTTGTGGTTCTATCTCTCTCTATCTCTCTGTGTGTGTGTTGTCTGTGTCTCTCTATATCTCCTATCTCTCTCCTCTATCTCTACTCTATCCTGTCTGTGTGTATATCTCTCTCTCTCTATATTCTATATCTACCCCCACATATCTAATGCCATATACCTTCTGTGGCTTGCGGCACATGCTTGGGTTGTCTTCACTCGCACGCCAGCAGAGAGACATTTCCCACAAAAATGTTTATGGAGTGTTTCAATTAAAGAAATTCTCACTTCTAGTATGGGATTTCAAAAGGAATAGGCTTGTTTATATTTGTTGAAACAGAGATCTGGTATAATGGACGACTAAAAATATCAAGACATTAGTAATTGATGTAAATATTTTGTTTAATATTTCTAATTTTATGTGGGTAGTACCGCCGCCTCAGAAGGTCCTGGGTTCAATCCCAGGATAGAGTGGTCTGGCTCTTTTCTGTGTGGAGTCTATATATATGATTAGACTTGATGTAACCTTGTGTATAGATATAACCTTGTGTGTGTCGCTGAAATGGCCACTGATACTGATAGCGATGTCAGATTAACAAATCAATCAATCCTGTCAGCTTTGCAGTCACTAAACGTTCATATATGAACACTATATGTACAACATTGTTGTGATATCTGCTTTTTTCCCTTAATACCCACAATCAGCCCTGGCTAGAGTGATAATTAATATTCTCTGTTTAAAAAAAAATTTAACTCCCTTCATTATTTATCACTTTATTTATTGGAAAATACTCAAATTTCCTAACGTGTTTTGCTACTGTTGATTAGTTTTAGAGAACATTACTGGATCCCATGACGCTCTATTGAATAGTTTGGCCGAACCAAACATAATTTAGATAATAAATAATAAAATCCTTTATATCGGTAGCAGTAATTATAATTTCAGCATGGCGGCATGGTGGAGCAGCAGTTAGCTCCAGCATCCCTCCATTCGTTTCTGACCTAGACCCTGCCTGTGTGGAGTTTGCACGTCCTCTCCATGTCCACGTGGGTTTACGCTGGGTGCTCTGATTTCATCACAGAATCCGAACACGTGCATTAGGTTAATTGATTACACTAAACTGGCCAGGTGTGTGTGTGTGTGTGTGTGTGTGTGTGTGTATGACTAGTGTCAGCATAACCTTGTGCTTGGTTTGAAATGGCCACTACAGTAGATGTGACGTTAAAAGATAATTCTCTTTCCCATTATAATTTCACCTTGTATCAGTCTGTGGATTTTGTTTGATGGACTTAGGAGTTCTAAGTGTATAATGTGTGGCTATACCAAGTAAATGTTAAAAAGATTCTTAGAAAGTATATGCAGCATTTAGCAGACGCCCTTATCCAGAGCAACTTGCATTGATACAATCTTACAATCCAAGCAATTGTGGGTTAAGGGCCTTGCTCAAGGACCTGACAGTGGCAGCTTGGTGGAGGTGGGATTTGAACCCTGGACCTTTTGGTCCATGTCCAGTACCTTACCCGCTAGGATACCACAGTCTATATAGGCTACTGCGGCTATATTGCTGTTTGTTTGTTTTTTAATTTGTACATTAAATATTTTAATTAAATGTTTACTAACAAAAAAGACTTTTGGGGACTTTTTTTTCGGTATAACCAGTAATCAGACAGATAATGACATTGCAACTTGTTGACTAGAATGACTAGTTTAGATGGCTAGCATGACTAGGTTCACTTGTAATATTTAAAAGTAAGTTGTTTTCCCCAATTCTTTCATTGATTAACTGAAGTGAATAGTCACTAGACTACACCAATCAGGCATGACATTATGACCATCTCCTTGTTTCTACACTCGTTGCCCATTTTATCAGTTACACTTACCATATAGAAGCATTTTGTAGTTCTACAATCACAGACTGTAGTCCATCTTTCTCTAAATACCGTATTTTTCGGACCATAAGGCGCACTTAAAATCCTTTAACTTTCTCAAAAATCGACAGTGCGCCTTAAAATGCGGTGCGTCTAATGTATGAATTAATTCTGGTTGAGCCTTCTGACCTAGAACCGATTGTAGATGGTCAACGGCGCTCATAAACCTGTCAAAATGTTTTTATCACAGCCTTGGTAAATTACGAAAGCTTACGGCAACCGTAGTGCGCAGCATCGCCGTAGTATACGGTATGTGCTTCAGCATTAGGGTACGTGCATTCATTCATTCATTTTCGAAGTGGATTTCACAAACCCAACGCTATCAGTCACGCAGTACAACATGGTCATAGAGGCAGCTGCGAGAGAATTCAACATTAACGAATCAATGGTACGGAAGTGGAGGAAGCAAGAAGACGCCCTGCGCCAGGTAAAGACCAAACTGAGCTTCCGAGGGAACTTAAGAGTTTTGTTTCATTTCATGCGCCTTATAACCCGGTGCGCTTTATGTATGAAAGTATACCTGTTAGCAGGCGATCGTTGATATCGCGCCTTATAACCCGGTGCGCTTTATAGCCCGGAAAATACGGTACTTTGTTCATCCCCTTTACTCTGTTCTCTAATGGCCAGGACCTCCATAGATTTGGATGGTGGCTCATTCTCAGCACTGCAGTGACACAGTGTGTTAGTGTATGTTGTTCTGGTATGAATGAACCAAACACACACGGTAAGTGAAACTGATAAATCATGCCTGATTGGTGTAGTCTAGTAGATGACTTGCAATGAGTCTTTTACAGCACTGTGGAGGAATTTTGGCCACTCATCTTTTCCGGATTGTTCTAATTCAGCCACATTGGAGGGTTTTCGAGCATGAACGGCCTTTTAAGGTCATGCCACAGCATCTCAATAGGATTCAGGTCAGGACTTTGACTAGGCCACTCCAAAGTGTTCATTTTGTTTATCTTCAGCCATTCAGAGGTGGACTTGCTGGTGTGTTTTGGATCATTGTCCTGCTGCAGAACCCACGTTTGTTTCAGCTTGAGGTCACGAACAGATGGCCGGACATTCTCCTTCAGGATTTTTTGGTAGACAGCAGAATTCATAGTTCCATTTATCACAGCAAGTCTTCCAGGTCCTGAAGCAGCAAAACAGCCCCAGACCATCCCACTACCACCACCATATTTTACTGTTGCTATAACTTTCTTCTTCTGAAATGCTGTTACTTTTACACCAGATGTAATGGGACACACACCTTCCAAAGAGTTCAACTTTTGTCTAGTGAAAAATGAAATAGTTAAGGTTTTGTGCTAGACAATGTGTGATGTTCATTAAAATTAATTAGGCTGAACAAAACTGAAATTGTTCACAAAACAAGAAAAACAACCGATCTCTGTTTCACTCTAGTCAAAATGATTTAAATTAGGAATTGCACATGGAAACGGTTGCCAGAACTACATTCGCTAATTAAAGCAAACCTAAGCTGGAACAACCGAAATCATCCTCAAAATTATATTCTGTTTGGCAACACTTCAGCTACCCTGTCGCATACAACAATGATGGTCAAAGCGTAATCGATTGGATGGTTACAGATCACACACCAGTGCCACTGGCTCAGAGTTTGTCAGAAACAGCAGTTACTTCTCGACTCTGTATTGAATCCGTCATTTGTGGGAATGTTAATAGCTTTTGATTTCTGACACTACTTGGCAACAGAACATATTCACATGCTTGTGTCGGGAATGTGGCATTTAACGGCATCCAATAAACATCCGTTTGCTTTAAAGAGAGATCTTTAAATGATTAAGTTATAATAGGAAATAAAAGTCTTGTCTTTTAACTCCGTAAACAGCTGGTCAATTCAACAGCCAATGAACACTGCTGTGTCTTTCCTATTGTAAATAGTACTCCTTAGTTGTTCCCCCACTTCCTGCATATTCTCTCTCACCTATAACTAGTGCTAGGGGATATGACCTCCAATCAATATCACGATTTATTGAACACTTTACCTTGATTATGATTAATGGCGATTTAATCATAATCACTGACAAGGTTTGTACAACTGTCAACTGTTAGAACTGAAATATTTTTTCTGATGAAAGAATGCATATGGTTGTAATTTTAAAATAACTGAAGGAAACACGGATTAACTATTTATGGTTATTTATTGAATATTTCAACCAATTGAAATCCTTTGAGATTTAGTAGGTCGTTGCATAGGCTATTTCTTTCCATCTTGAGTTTTTCATATTGTGGGGAACATATTAAGAGAATTTTAACAGAATATAAAGTAGACAAAATTCGAAATAACTGACATGGGCAACATTATGACGGTTAATCGTTCGGAATGTCGATTCATTTTCGATTAATTGCCCAGCCGTACCTATAACTATATAAACCTATAAATATAAATTTTCATTCACTTGAGTCCCTGTTTCATCTGGCTGATCTTTCATGTTGTTTATGATACTGTCTAGCAATTGAATTGGATTGAGTGGATTTGAAAATGAATGAATGTACATTGTACAAGAGCAACCAGTTTCTAGAAAGGTAGAAAGCTGGTACAGTCGGTTACATTACATTGTAAGTTCTGAAGCAGTACAATAATTTTGACATTGTAGTGGAAACACTGATATTTTTAAATGTTAAATTTCATGGTAAGTACATTTAACTTAATACTGGCAAGATATAGCAGTAAAATTTAAAGTACTAGTGCAAGTTGAGGATTTTTTTGAATTAGCAAATAATTTTTGAATTAGCTATGAAGACCGTACAGTAGATGTAAAGGCAACTGTAAGCCAACTGCATACAAAATGTCAGTAAGGTATTTGAAAAATGAAATAAGATGACAAAAAGATTTTAAAATGATATTTAAATACACATGACAATAAATTTGAAGTAAAAATGAAAATGGGTGACTAGATAGAAGCAATTTATTTATCTGCAACTTATGTACTATGTATATTAATATTAAGGATTAATATTTAAAAATATGTATAAAATAAAAGTAGATTTGTATAAAAATAAATTATGCATCCTACATAAGAGACATCTTAAGATGCGTGTCTATAGACGTCTTAAAGACATGTCTTCAGTTCTTAAGACATGCCTCAGTATGTCTTAAGACATCTTCCTAATGTGTCTTAAGACATGGTGATGGCTGGATATGTAGGTAATGCTTTTGTATACAAAAAGCATCAACAAGTCCGAAGGCATTCCTTATGGTGACAGCCTGAAAGACTGTTGATAACTGGGACTTGTTTGGACTGCTGCATTCTATTTTTGTTTCTTTCTGCATACTTTGGTTTATCATGCTGTCTGTCAAAATCAAGATGGCTTCTCACTTTGACCTACTTTTAACAGGCAGTGCTGTGGCTGCCACACTGCTCATGTTCTATTCACTTGTCATTTTGGAGTTGCATCCGCACCGATTTGTCCTGATTACATTAAACTCTTCCTATTACTACCTGAGCCTAACTTTAGTGCTTGTTGCTGGAAAATGTAGAAGTTAGGACTTGACTCCATGCACACTTATAGAGCCACAATAAACAGAAAAATCTGAGATACAAGCACTAGTCAATACACAGTCAATCAAATGGGTAAAACTGTAATCTCATGCGATGGGGTCAGTATTGTAGACAACCTCATCTTATCATGGTATATTCAACACTGTAATGATGCTGCACATTAGCAAGTATCTTATGTAAGAGTGTGTGATATTGACAAAAAATGTCTACTTTCTGGAATATTGTTGATAAAGATAAATAGACGATACTTTGCATCTTTCAAAAATCTGTGAGAAAGTCTTACATTTTACTAGCTTGCTCTTGTAAGTAGGATATTAATTGTTGCTTACTAACGACATCAATAGAATTACCATTGAAGGAAATTGCAGTGTAAGGAAAATGGGTCTTATTTGTTTACTTAAACACACACAGGTTTATGGTCAAGCAGAACCATCTGAGCCATACCTGTCCTTGATAGTGCATTTGATCAAGTTTGTCATAATCTTCATATTCATGATCACACAGAGGTTAGTTTGCAGATGGTGAAATAAGTTGGTGGTGGAGCTGTTTTTAATGGTAACTGATTTCCAACGTAGTTTGCAGATTGCCATCTTTTTAAAGCCAAACAGCCTTCATTCAAGTGAGCATGAGGGAGCAATTAAATGTAATTACGTAAACTGTGAGGCTGGTGGTGTCTTGTCTCCTGGTGCGGTTTGTGTACACATTTTTGACTTCAGTCATTTGTGCCCTGCGATGGACTAGCATCCTGTCTACGGTTGGGTTTCTGCTTTGAGCCCTATGCTCCCAATTAGGCTGCCGCTCCCAGCGACCCTGAACTGGATTAAGAGGGAATGAAAATGAACAAATGAATGATTGCTTAGAATGAATGTGCTTCTTATTCAGAACGCAGAGACAAGGATTCTGTTTGGAAGAAATTCTAAGAGACTTATTTAATCATATTGCATCTATAGATATTTAAAATTTCTTACAACTGATAGGAATAAGACACCTGATATAAACAAAATGCTTGTATTTATGTAACTAGTATGCCAAAAATACAGGAGGTCCTCGGGTTACGTCAGTCCCGAGTTACGATGTTTCGTGGTTACGACACATCTCCCATTTACTGTATAAAGCCTTGTTTCGACTTAAGTGGTTTTGCGTCGTAAACGTTGTAACGCGAACTTCGTGTGTGGTGTAGAATACACGGTTACGCGGCTCGTTTTTTGATAATTACTGTGTTAGGATAGGTGTTAGGATAGGATAAGTGCTTACAGTATGTTATTTACGTACAGTATGTACGTATGTTCAGACTTACACCGAAAATCGGTTTACGACGCAACGTAGGAACGGATCAACGTCGTAAGTCAAGGAACCCCTGTACAGCCTTTTTGCACTGAGATGGCAATATACCGTATTTTTCGGACCATAAGGCGCACTTAAAATCCTTTAACTTTCTCAAAAATC
>JAJAGP010006420.1:0-21849 GCA_025084515.1 Ancistrus triradiatus | reverse complement strand
TAGCTCCCAGTAAAATCCATTTTTAATTTGAAGCAGCATGTGGATTTTCACTGTCCAAGATCCAAGTCTACTTGCTTTACTTTTTGTAGATGGTTAGGAATCAGAATGAGAACGTAGGAACGCCGTTTGGGCTGGAGGGGGGCGGTGAAAGTGTTTGAGGGCAGGTCCTGCCGTGCGCCTTGTTCAGAGGAACCACAGTTTCCAGCGTGTGTGTTTCTTGGCCTCAGCTTTGGCCTTGCGTTTTGGGGTGGAGGTGTAGGCCTCCTGAGGGTAAGGCAGTGAGGGGAAGGACGAGTCCTCCACAGAGCACAACCTTTTCATCAGCGGCTGCAGCTTATCCTCCTGCTGCTTAAAGTCCAGCTCCACACTGCACAGAGAGAGAGACGAATTACTGACCAGGTAGACTAGAAATAAAAACACCTCTGTGAAAGATTGATACAGAATCATGGCAGATGAGAATGGTTCACCACCCGAGTAATATCTGCTCCCATGACTATGATTATGATGGTAACATGCACTTTATTAGTCAGGTCTCATTGTCTCACTGCTTTGACAGTGTAGCGTTGTTTCAAAGCAGCGTTACAATTTTAGATTATCTTCTAAATTCTAATCAAAATCCCAAATTGAGCAAGCCTAGGGCGACAGTGGTGAGGAAAAACTCCCGGAACGTTATAAGGATGAAACCTTGGGAGGACCAAGACTCAGAGATATGTTATAGATGTTAGTCTTATGTGTACGAATTGGCAAAGTTATGCAATTAAAATGAAATATTATGGCGAGTATAATAAAACGGAATATAAATGTAGTGTATAAGCCAATAGTGAAAAGAAAAATGGACTAGAATCGCATAGGCTCTCCAAAATTGGACAATAGAAGATTGGAAAAATGTTCAAACCATTGCCTTGTATCAACAGTTCAGGCTGGTGGCGGTATAATGGTGTGGGGAACTTTTTCGTGGCACATTGTGCCCCTTAATACCAACTGACCAGTGACTTACTGTTTCTGACCATGTGCATCCCTTTGACCACAGTGCACCATCTTCTACGCTCCATGTCACACAGTTCAAATCATCTCAAACTGGCTTCTTTTCCTGACAATGAGTTCAGTTTTGGGATGGGGTGGAACAGCAACTGTGTGATTCTATTGTCCAAGACCAAAGTCTCAGAGGAATGTTTCCAGCACCTTGCTGAATCTTTACCATGAAGATTTAACTCGGTTCTGAAGGCAAAAGTGGGGTCAAACCCGGTATTAATAGGATGTACCTAACAAAGTAGCCGGTGAGTTTATAACTAGACGTCTATTTTTAAAGATAATTATATTCTACAGAGGCCAAGTTACTCATAAGTTCAAGTAGCACTCTTTTTGCAAAGCAGTGTCACAAAATGACTAGACTCCAAATGAGCAGCAGGGGTAGGAGTGGAGAAGGACTACAGAAACCTACAGCATTCAGGCTCAGATGTTTAACCCGTAATCCACTGGGTGAGATCAGAGAACAGGATTAAGTTCTTAAAAGTCCTTGTGTAGAAGAATGTAAAGAGCTAGCAGTATTGTGTATGTGTTCAGTGGAGCAGGGTGTAAAGAAGAGTCTTGAAAGAATTAAACAGGCTTAGTTGAACTGTAGCAGTTGATAGCCATTGAGTGTGTTTACATGCACTTCATAATCCGATCATAGTCTGATTTCTGCTGTTCTTTGATTATTCAAGTGGTCATGTAGACGGCGTACTCCGATCGAGAAATCTGGTAAAGAGAGCTGGATTTTACTCCAGTAATCGGATTTCCCATAGCATGTAACACTGGGTACCTGATTTCAATTACTTTTCCCAGTCTGCACATGCTTGCGGCCAAACCAGCAAGGTTGCCAGGTCCACTTATTTGCAAGACTTGTCTTTGAGTTCTTTTTCCATAGACGGTAATGTTTTTCCCTAGTGGGATCTGGCAACCCTGGAATTAAAGTCAGTGAAACAACTATTGAACACTGTGGAGACTGAGACACAGTATGTACTCGAGAAAATGAAGAATTTGAGGATTTAATATTACATTTTGATGTTTTTGTTCCATCTCTGTGAGATTATTGGCTGGTTGCAAGGTAGAAATCCGATTATTACCAGAGTCATGTAAACCCATTTTCCCATTATGTGATTACTCTGGTGCATAGGTTGCTCCAGATTTGTGCTCTGTGCTACTTTAACTGACCCCCTCAAGACATCAAATTGAGTTAATTAAGTATAGAGAGCGAGTGTTGCTTTTGCCGTGTATCTAACCGATATGGTAGATAAAAAGATTGGGTTGTTTTGTCGTTATGGGTTTAATGCAGGGTTGGATAATCTTGTTCACAAAGCATCTGATGGAGCTAGTAAATCCCCTAAATGCTTGCTGTGAAGGACATGGCATCCTCTCACTTTTGGGCTTGTATTGTGTAGAAATTAAGTTACACACTGAAGAGTGATGGTGCTCGTCCTGTCTGAAGCTCTCATGATCGTGCTTTGGTTCTAATGCAGTCCATCAACTCTGTCGTGTAAAAGTTTCCTGCTGAGTCAGATTTGTTTGTCCTTTTGCTCCAAACCAAGTTTCAGGCATGCCAGTCGTGCCTTTATATCCCTCAGGGATGTCTGTTGGTCCTAATTGTACCTCAGAATGCCCACACACAGACACTTTACTCCTAATCCGATGTACATTTCATTTGTAAAACAATTTTAGCCTTGCTTTGTCAATGGAAAGTCAGTGGAAAAAGAGGCCAAATAAAACCAAGTCTTTACAATATGCAGACCTGGCAAACGTGGAGGAAGGGTAACTGGTATACATGCTCTGAGGAATCAAGTTACTGGGGTAAAGTCCAGCTCTCTGTCGGATTTCTTAATCTTGTTTCTAGATTGTATTATGCTGTGTACATGAGCCCGTGAAAAATCAGATATCTACAGAAATCTGACTGATCGGATTATGAAGTGCATGTAAGGTCACTCAATGTGATGTTTACTTTAGCTAAGCGGGACAGACTAGCCATGAGAAAGGTCACTAGGTGGTCGCATGTCTGTTCCTTTAGCACTTGATCTAGCACCGCCTTGACATTTCAGCATAAGGAAGAGCATTACAGCTAGTTAGCGAGACGACAGCATGCAGAGATGTGCAGGTGATCAGAAACGTCATCCGAGTGAGGACTTACAGGACTCAGACATACTCGGATCTCAACTCAGAGAAATATCTACTTTGCAACCAACAAATAATCTAACAAATGTGCAAACTATACTTCACAATTTTATATTAAATAATCAAATTCTGAATTTTCTCAAGTTTATACTGCGATTGAGTTTCCACGAATTGTTTGATAGCCATTTAGTGGGTGCTGCGTTTAGTTCCAGGGTTGCCAGATCTCACTTGAGAATCCACCACCTGGTCCATGTTTAAAGAAAAAAAAAAGCCCAACTGAAAATCTCTAACAATAAGTGGACCTGGCAACCATGTTTTTTGGTATTCCACACAAGAGCAGCCTGCCAAATTTGATTTTGGGTAACTGGTATACATGCTATGAGAAATCAGATTACTGAAATAAAATCCGCTCGCTCTATCGGATTATTTAATCTGATTTCTAGATCGGAGTATACTGTACTCATGACCATTTGAATGATCCGATAACTGCAGAAATCCAACTGTATAGGGTCATTAATTGCATCTAAACGCACTCCTTGATCCCTGCCGGACTCTGATGTGCCTCGTAACTCTCTTATGATGTTAAAAACCTGTTTTTTGTTTACTAGAATCTCTTAATCTGCCTCCATTTATTGTGGGTTGTCCTTGATTGATGAGAGAAAAGCTCTCTAAGCTTTATTAGGTTTACTGTAAAGCCCTCGTCCTCTTTGAGAGATGGTGGCCATTTGATCCACAAGCTTGACAACCACTTCATAACATTTCAGAAAGAAGCCCAGTGGAATCTTAAAGCATATTTTAACGTGTCTTTCATTGAGCTTTTCCTTTCATGCTTCACAGTTGCGTTGCCTGTGAATTCGTAAGTACAGATATGTGCAATTTATCCATCCATCAAATCAACGTTTCATTCGCTTTAATGGCTGAGTTGAGTTTATAACAGTTATAATAGTTATGGTAGAAGTAAAGTAATGGAAATCTGTCTTTTGACTTCACATGCTGCTGCCAAGAAAACAAGCTGGGTCACCTCAACAGGGGGACTGTGGTAGCCTAGCAGATAAGATATACTGGGCTATGGACCAGAAGGTCCAGGGTTTCAAAATCCAAACCTCTGCCAAGCTGCCACTATACCCTTCATATTTACAATACAGTAGCCTAAAAAGTGCGACTGTGGTCAGTGTCCATTTTGGTCATTGACCCATTTCCCAGAACATAATGTTCAAATACAGGGTTTCCCATAAAACTCTCCTGTTAACCTGAACATCTTAACATAATTTTAAAATTCTAGAATCCACACCTGCTGAATTTTAAGATTGCATCTGAACCTGGAGACCAAACCATATTTGTTAGTAGTCTTCAGGGTTAACGAGGAATGATTCATAAAACGTTTGTTGACTGGGTAAAGACTGCTACATTTATGTACAGAAAAATAATGGAAGGACAAATTGTCTCAAAATAAAGCTAGTCTTTTGTCCCCTCACAACAAAACAGCAAAAGCCTCAGGATGTAAAAACAATTGTATTCTGCCACCTTGTTAACCTGACTGCAAAGTGTATTGTCGTCGGTGAAGATTCCGGCTTAGATTCCCAGCAATTCCCAGCTTCTGATGCAGCCTGCATGCTCTTCTGTGCAGAGAATTAATTGTAGGCTTTTTGATCAGCTAATTACAGAGGGTATGTGGTGCAGCACCAGCTAATATTTGTGTAATGCTATAGCACTGTGCTCTGTGTGAATTCGGGGTAGGCTGGGGCCCTTTGATATGGTCGGTTTTCAGGATATTGATGATTTTGCTGTTAATTGTATTAGTATGTACATTCAGCTCCAGAATTATTGCCAATTGCAGACCATTACTGTCTCCACATGGTCGCCTAAGCCCTGTTTCAGAAATCTGCTTCATCTGTATTCATTTACATTTTACAGGTGCTGTTATTCAGGAGCTGGATGGGTTCAGCACTTTGTGCCACAGTGGCGGGCCATGCCTTTGCCTGGGACTTGGACCCTGAACATTTTGGTCCATTACTTTATTTGCTACATTACACCATCACAGTGGTGCACTGTTTATAGGGAACAGAAAATAATGAAGGTAGTAAATTATTTTGGACAGGACCTTCATACGGCTTTCGCTCGTTAACTGTTGTACAGCAAGATGCATTGGATAAACATACAAAACCCTTTTAAAACAGCTTATCTAGCGGTTTGTGCATTGCTGCTCTAATAATAAAAGATAAATAAAACCAATTTTTTTCACTTTGCATTAAAAAAGTAGCGCCACTGTGGTAGGTGCTCTGTTTTGAACGCCAATTACATGGACAAGCTTTGTAGGGAAATCAGCTCTTCTTGAATTGTGCAGGCTGTGTGGTTCCTCAAACCAAACACAGCAGTGCATTATGGGTGTTCCTTGTCAGCTCGTTTACATTATTTATGCAATACCTTATTACAGTGGATTGTGTTTATTAGAATGCAGTGCATGTAATACTGCATTTTGGGTGCCATAACAAGAACCCCAGATCAGTGCTCAATATAGTGAATAAGGCACAGTTTCAGACACAGATGTTTTTCAGCCTCTGGCAACAAGTTATGTAACCCTAAACTGATGCAGTGAGTAAGTAAGCTTCTCATTTGTTTAAACAACCATGTGGAAAAAGACGAAGGGTCTTTTAGAAGGGTCAAATTATTGGCATGCATCAAGCAGCGAAAAATCTAAGGAACTACTAAACTATTAAAATCGGGTTAAATGTCCAACACATTATTAAACAGTGGAAGGACAGTGGGGAAACATCATCTTCAAGGAAGGAGTGTGGTCAGAAAAAATCTTTAATGATCGTGATCGGCGATCACTTAAACATTTGGTGAAATCCAATGGTAGAAAAACAACAGTAGGACTTAGGGATATGTTTAATAGTGAAACTAAGAGCATTTCCACACGCACAATGCGAATGGAAGTGCAGGGATTGGGACTTAACAGCTGTGTAGCCTTAAGAAAACCACTTATCAATGACTAACCAGCAAATACAGCTAAACCCTATTAAAACTGTGTTAAAAATGTAAACTAAACAGAAGAGCTGATGAGAGCATTCTGTTCTGCCCTTTATGCAGGATTTTCATCAAGCATTAAATTAGCGCTTATGTTTGCAAAAACCAAATCCATGTTTGGGTACCAATATTTGGCATGGGTTTTACTAACATTTTTTCTTAGAAGTAATTCTGCAGGATTTCTTAAACGTTTTAGTGTGGGCTTTCACTAACGGACAGCCAAGACTTTTCACCCAAAAGGTTAAACTCATCTTTCTCAAGGATGCCAGTAATTCTGGAGCTGACTGTATATTTGCAAAAGCGTGTATCCCTGTCTGTCTTAGATTCTCCATGGCACTTCACTGTGGTGGGATTATGGATCAGAAGCAGTTTCTGAAAGATTTATAGCTGTTCTAAAGTGGACTCTGTTCTGAACGATCGAAGTCATTTCATCAAGAGGTTTTGCTGCGACTGTGCCAAGAGATGTGAAAGGCGGGCTGGCTGTTAGAGATGTGCTGTTATGATTGGTGGGGATGAGGGAAGGGGTATTTTTGTAAGGGTTCATGGAGACCCAGAGAATACATATACTTAAGACTTTATCGCAGTACTGTAGATATATACACCGGTCAGCCATAACATTAAACCTACTGACAAGAAACGTGAATAACATTTACTGTATGATGTTCAGGGCAACGTTATGCTGGGAAACCTCGGGTCCCGGCATCCATGTGGATATTACTTTGACTACCTAAACATTGTTGGACCAGGTGACGTCAAAGTCAAGAATTATTTCTGAAGCACTTTTTACAATGGAGTGTTGTCCCAAAGCAGCTTTACAGTTTTCTGTTATCTAGGCCCTTAGCTCTAGCAAGCTTAGGGTGACGGAGGTAAGGAAAAACTTCCTAAATGTTATAAGAAAGAAACCTTTGGAGGACCAAGACTCAAAAAGGGACCCGTCCTCCACAGCCAGTCTAGATGATATATGTAGGAATTAAGCTAAAACAGAAGTAAAACAGAAGCTAAATTAAAATTAATAGAGAGAACATATTACTTGTTATATAGACTATAATAAACAATTATGGAGTTTAATAACATAGAGAACCAAAACTATAGCAAATGAGACATTCGTGTATATAAATAAACTTTGTATAAAATACATGTACATAAAATATAATAAAATACATCTATAGAATATGCCAGTCCACCCTTTCATGGTGACAGCATTCCCTGATGTCAGTGGCCTCTTTCAACAGGATAATGCACCCTGACGCACTGCAGAACCTGGTCAGGAATGGTTTGAGGAGCATGGCAAAGAGATCAGGTTGTTGACTTGGCATCCAAATTCCACAGATCACAGTCCGATCTGGGATATGTTGGATATAGTCATAAAACAGAGAACATGATCCATGGGCACCCCACCTCACATCGTACAGGACTTAAATGATGTGCTGGTAACATCTTGGCGCCATATACCACATGACACCTTCATACTCCATGTGCAGTCCGTGATTCTTACCGATAGGATGGTAGTGGAGGGTGCGGGCACTGGTACAAACTCAGTTGTTTCAAATTGTTTTAAACATTTGCACCAATTTCCTTTTGGACTATTCATTAAAGTGCGTTCAAGGTTTTGGTTAAAATGCGGCTCTGTGCCGATGTGTTTTAGTTTAAAAGGGCAGTACAATGCAAGGTTCTGACAGAACAGACAGGAGGCCACAATCCATGTAACATTTTATACTTTACTAGAACAGCTAACTGGTATTGTGGTTATTGAATGGAGAGGTGTATTGAGGAGCATCCAAACTGAAAAATAATAAACCTGCTCCTGGTTTGAAATGTAGTGGAGTGAAAGTAATGAGTCTCAGATAACAGAAATACTCCAGCAAAGCAGAAATAACTTAAAATGGTACTTCAGTACAATAACCAAGTAGATGTACTTTGAAATTGTCCACCAGTGATAAAAATAAAGGCATATTTGTTAGTCAATATCATTGAAACTGTATCACTTCTCTTAAGTACACTTCAGAGCAACTTCTGAAAGAAATTGCCAGTCAGGTTTTCCAAAGCATCATACGGAAATGTACACCAGGAGACACCACCTGTTTATATTAGTTTAGTCATGCTGTAAGGAGTATAACCACGAAGCAACCAAGGTTTATCTTGTGATATTACTTAATGCTTTGTTATTGAAAGATGGTATTTGCTGGCAGTTCAGTCGTCGTAATTTAGCTCTGTTAAAGGATAAAATAGTTAATCATACCAATTTCATGATTAATAATTTTATGATTGTGATGAAATTAATGATAATCACATTGCTTGCTCATATTTGACACAAAATACATTTGAGTTTTTAAACTAGTCTGGTCCATCTGGGCAGGACGGCTTGCCATCATTGATGGAACAATGAATTCTGAATGATATCAGAGAATTCTAAAGGAAAATGTCAGGACATCTGTCCATGAACTGAATCTCAGGAGAAGGTGGATCATGCAGCAAGACAACGACCCTAAGCACACAAGCCGTTCTACCAAAGAATGGTTACAGAAGAATAAAGTTCATGTTTTGGAATGGCCGAGTCAAAGTCCTGACCTTAATCCAATGGAAATGTTGTGGAAGGACCTGAAGCGAGCAGCTTTGAATTCTCCTGGGCAAACGATAAGTAGTTTATGCATTACTCTCCTGCACTGTCATGTGGCTGGAATGATGAGCACTGGGAAATGTAGTGAGGAAAATCCTATAATCGTTTTTTGTTTGGCACTTTCAATACATTATTCAATAACTAACATGATGTATTAAGTACTGTATTATAAAATAAGCTTCATGTTAATGGCTTTGCCCAGGTGTAGATTAATGTAAGTGTTTAAACATGTTTAAGGTACACTTAGTAGTGCAGGACATAGTCACGTGGACGGAGTGATGGGAAGCCGTGTTTGTGTTTTAAACGTGTTTATAACAGGCTGTGCAGTATATATTAAAGTCCGCAATTTACGAAATTCAACTTATGACGGGTTTGTCGGAACATACCCACACGTACACGGACTTAAATATTATAATAATGCCAAAAAATTGGGTTGTTCTATTACATTTACAGCATTTAGCAGACGCCCTTACAATTGGTACAGTCGTACAATCCAAGCAATTGTGGGTTAAGGGCCTTGCTCAAGGACCAAACAGTGGCAGCTTGGCAGAGGTGGGATTTGAACCCTGGACCTTCTGGTCCATAGTCCAGTTCCTTAACCGCTAGGCTACCACAGTTCGAAACAGCTATTTGAAACAGCCCAAACGTTGGATTTTTTAACTTGCTGGATTGTTAATCATTAAATCCCCTCTGTAGGAGGAAACATTATGAAAGCACTGAGAAAGTATTGATCTTCCTTCAATGTCTGGTTAGCGTTTCTGGGAGACGTGACTATTTGTTGCTCATGTAGACGAGTGGGAGTCGTCTTTTCTGCTACTACGTTGTGGTGAATTTCACCAGGAAGGCTTTTAACACTGTATCCCCCAAATCCCTTTCCAATATATTTTAGAAATGCAGCAATTCTGAGGTGGCAGAGTTTATTTTAGACCTAATTCTCTCCGGACTTTTTTCTTCAACTGTAGTTTGAACCTCCTCAAGTTTGAGTTTGTCCGTGTATGAGGATGAAATGAAATATTACAATTGCATTTTAAGTTCAAATTCTTCTTGTAGTATCTGTATTCTGACAGATTGATTTTTTTTTTCTCAATAATTTGCTACGCTTCCGAGAAACCGAGCTATGTACATAACACATTTATGAACACCCTGAGACGCAGCCTGGCCAATTCTGGAGGAAATACTTGGCTAGAAGCATAGATTGTGTTTTATGTCTGAGGGAAAACTAAACTTGAACTGTAGCTTCTCTATTAGCCACACAGCTGTTGTATGTATGAGACTTTTGTACACGCCAAAGGCAATGCTGCTATTAACAAATTAATCACAGTACAGAGCCTTGTAATTATGCTCTTATCAGTCCGTTCATTCCAGAGAGAGAGAGAGAGAGAGAGAGAGAGAGAGAGAGAGAGAGAGAGAGAGAGGGAGAGAGGGAGAGAGAGAGATCTTGCAGGGTTAAGCTGATGCACAGTGCATGTGATCATTATAACGGTTTGTCTCTGGATCTCTGATTGTTTTCATCCAATCCTTCATGGTTCTTGTCAGCTGCAGGCAGGACCAGATCGTCCATCTGGTCCATTAGTCTCATTTCAACCAAGAAGCGCTAATGATGGTGTCCTACATTAGTCACGGCATGAATTATTTTTAAGGTTGCTGCTGATCAACATTAGCCTAATTAATCATCTCATGCACTTACATTTAAAGCGTTTAGCAGATGCCCTTATTCACAGCGGAGCCATTCAGGGGTAAGGGTCTAACTCATGGTCCCAACTATGACAGGTTGGCAGAGTTATGAACTTTGGGATAATTGTACAGAAATCTGATCACTGAGCCAAAGCTGGGTCACACTGTCTACTCTTCTAATGTGCGTAATGGTAATTTGCTGGTAAAGTGTTAAGTGTGAGCTGAAATCCGGAAACAATTAAAGTGGATTCCATTTACATTCCATTTAGTCATTTAGCAGATGCCCTTATCCACAACGAATTACAGCTGCTACAATCCAAGCAATTGTGGGTTAAGGGCACCCAACAGTGGCATCTTGGCAGAGGTGCAATTTGAACTCTGGACCTTCTGGTCCGTAATAGCGCCTTAACTGCCAGGCCACTATAATCCCCACAATACAACACACGTTACTATAAAAGAATAATATAATACTTAAAAATAGAAAATAATACTTTTGCATAGTATTGACTGTTTGTCAAGTGAGTGACACACTCCATAGTCAGCTCACACATCATTAAAACAACAATTAAGATGATATCATGCACGATACACATGGCAAACCCCTACTTACAACTGATCCAGTCTTACAGGATACAAGAAACCCAAGCAAACGAGGGCCTTTACTCAAGGGCCCAACAGGAGCCTGGATTTGAACCCTGAACCTTTTGGTTAGTAGTCCAGTATCGTAACTACTGGGCCACCACTTTGATGTGGGCGATGTGAGCTGCTTGTTGTACCAAGCTTATTTGAGCAGAGTAAGAAATAAAAGGAGCCTCCTTATCTGTGACCTTGAACTCATCCCTGGAAGCTTGATAATGGAGTTAAGCGTCTCCCAGATTGCAGTGTACGTGGTCACAGCAGTTTATATCGAAATCTGTGATCGTCTTCACCCAGTCCTTCATGTTTCGTGTCCTTGTAGTCCATTAGTCCCATTTGTGTAGATTAGACACAGCATGAAATATTTGAGGTTGCTACTAATCAGCATTAGCCTGATTAATCAGCATTTCAGCATGTACTTCCATTTACAGCGTTTATCAGAGGCCCTTAACCAGAGAATCTTACGAATGAGATGAGGGTTAGTGGTCTTGCTCGAGGGATTTGAACTCGTAACCTTTATAAAAGAATGTTAGTTCAATCTGTCAACGAAGAATGAAGTCTGAATGCAAGCCAGAGTCGAAATGAGAGGTGAAACATCTTCAAAAACCAAGAGGCCCAGTTGCCTTCAACTCAACACTGAAGTCTACAATGACCTGGATGACAGAGAACTTACACAGACATTTGCATGGGGTCTCCAGAAATGAGACTGGGGAAAATTGAAGCATTAAATCTTGAAGCATTGTTTAGTCGATCACCAGAAGGAACTTCCTTTGACACTAACATGAACCCATGGCAATTTAACAAGATGCTCACTACATCTCACAGGGTGGAACTGACAAACACTTGATACCAGCCGCGTTCATCTTTCTGAAACACCATCCCAGCACAATTGTTGTCAAAAGAAAAGCGCACTCGTACATTTAGCGGCTTCTGAGCTGCTAATTACACAGTTACAGCTTTGATAAGAATATGCGTCCTCTTCTTATTGCCTCGGTCTAAGTGCTGGAGAGCGGCTTAGTACAGCTCGCTTTCATGTAGCAGGATGAGTTTTCTGAGGGAGGAAAGATGTTTCATCCTCATTTTATTCCTCTTTTGTCATCTTGTTTTTGTTCTCGTCATATGCCCGTGGCTTTATTTTAATACGTGGCACAGGCACAGTGGGATTTTGGGGTTCAAAAGCCCTAATTGCCTGTGTAAAGTCTCAAAAAGCCTGTAATCAGTGGATTTCTGCCACTTTTTTAGCTAAAAAACGTGGTTCGCTTTAGAGCTTGTGGGTATGAACGTTTCTCATTTGCAGACACTTTCATCCCATGCGACTTGCGACCAATTAGCTCTTAACCGTTAAGAGGTCTGGTTCTGTTTGTAATTGATTTCCTTTTCCATTTAACCTGAAATGTTTACCATGCATGGCGTCCGGTAGGCATATTAATATACTGGACTCAGAGCAGAAGTTCAATTTCTTTCTGGGTTTCTTTGGTAAAGATAAACACACACACACATGTTAAGGCTAAACGTAAAGCCTTAGTTATGTCTGTCAGCCCAGATGGCATAGTGCTCCTTTCTGAGAGTGTAGATGGGCTCTTAAAATAAAACACTTTCCCTTCAGTCACCATCATCGCCTCTACAGCTCTTCCACCACACACAGCAAGCAAACTCGGTCTGCTAGGTTGAACCACTGATCCAGTTTGACCTGATCATGCAGATTTATTCTTCACATAAGAAGACTGAGGCCTTTCTGAGCTGCAACTTCTCAGATTTGTATTACAGCTCGATTCATTTCCATCTTGATGACTGCAGCTCTCCACTCACTGATCTTTCTTTGTGCACTGCATCTCCCAGCGTACAGAACTCTGCTGCTCGTCTGGATCATAACCTGTTGAAGTTCTCTCATGTGACTCCCCCACTGAGATCAATCCGAAGTCTCCTTTGCAGCTAGAGTCCTATTAAAAACTCCTTTCCTTTAATTCCAGGCCTCAAAGGATTCAAAGCACGGCGTTATTCCGTACCATCTACATAACTCAGTTCAGAACTTGACACCTGCTTTCTCAGGTCCTTATCCTTAGGGCGGGTGGCCGATCTGTCTCAGAGATCTAACCATGCTCCTGTGGCAAGATTTCACTGCTTCAAAGTCCATAGGAATGGGGCAGAAAGAAAACTGCTTCTTGTGTGATGGGATGAGCTATATAGTATTTCCTCATGGATCAGATGAATATTAATGTTGTTTTACAAGAGCAATGAAAAGTCCTTCATAGTGGTGGTGGCTGTTGGCGCACACATGGTAGGCAGTGTCATTAATATATAGGGGTTGTAGCTGTATTATAAAAGATATAACAGTTATAAGATGGCTTGGCATAAGATATAGCTGGATATGAGGTACAGTGATTGCAGCAGTGCAACGCATAAAATCATGCAGATAAAACCAGCAGCTTCAGGTAATGCTCACATCAAAACAGGGGGGATATAAGTGATCTCAGTGATTTTGACTGTGGCATGGTTGTTAGTGTCAGACAGGCTTGTTTGATTATTTCTGCTATCTTCGGATAACTGCAGATCTCCTGGGATTATCATATACATCAGTCTCCAGAGTTTACTCAGAAAGGTGCAATAAAGATGAAATCAACCAGCAAGTGGCAATTTTGCAGACAGAAATGCCTTGCTGATGAGAGAGGTCAACAGAGAACGGCTAGACTGGTTTGAGCTGACAGAAATCCTGCGGTAACTCAGGTAATCGTCTGGGATGATTATGGTGAGCAGAATGTGCAACCCGTCCAACCCTGAGCTTTGAATGACAAAAGCAGAAGACCACATCGAGCTCCACTTCTGTTAGCCAAGAAAGGAAAACGGAGGGTGCAGTGGGCACAGGCTCACCAAAACTGGACAGTTAAACGCCAGACTCGATTTGGTTACTTAGTTTCTGTTGAGGCACACATGGCAGAATTTGGCTCCGGCAGCATGCATTAATGGAGGTGGTTTTACAGTGTGGGGAATCTTTTCTTGGCAGCCTATTTGAGTATTGTGGTAGCCTAGTGGTTAAGATACTGGACTATGGAGCAGAAGGTCCAGGGTTCAAACCCCACCTCTGCCAAGCTACCACTGTTGGGTCCTTGTAAGTATTGTTTCTGACCATGTACACCCCTTCATGGTCACAATTTACCCTTCCTCTAATGGCAACTTCCAGCATGATAATGCCCAAAAGAAGTCCCAGTGTAGACGTTTTTCAAAGTGATTCCATGAACTAATAATGAATTCACTGTTCTTCAGTCTTCCAAGTCATTGGATCTGAAACCAGTAGATCATCTTTGGGATGTGATCTGATCAGCAAGTATATATGCACTTGAGTAATAAGATAATGGGAAACCTCTGGCTTTATAGGATTCAGACAGCAATCAGATTTCTACTTTGCACCCAGCCAATGATCTCACAGAAGGGTACGATGTAAACTTCAAACTTTAGTAATTTAATTGCAGACATCTTTGAGTTTCTCGAAAAAGTGTCAGCTGTTTTGTAGATGCCACATTGATGCCAGGGTTGCCAGATTATGCCATAAGCATCAAAGTCTGTGGAAACAAGCCCAAAAGTAGTGCAGTGTCTTAGAATAAGCGGACCTGGCAACCAGGTTTGATTCTACCAGCTTCTGGGCTATGTTTGCTTGCATGCAAAGACTGAGAGAACTTTAAATCGGAGTAAGGGCTAAAATCCAGCTCCCTGTATGTGATTTCTTAATCTGATTTCTAGACCTTAATCTGATTTGAGAAATCGAAGTATGCTGTTTACATGACCACTTGAATACTCAGGTAGGTAACTGCAGAAATCCAATTATGATTGGATTATTAAGTGTGTGTAAACACACTGTGTGTGGTGGGGTCATATAACTGGAGTTCCTAATGGTGTTTGAGTGTGTGTATAGTGGATATAAGATGTACTGTGTGTGTGTGTGTGTGGGGATCATAATGAGGGAAGCCCTGTTTGCATTCACTGACTCCGTGCACCGTCTGGTTGCACTCACATTGAAGTGTTTAAGAGAACACCCCCTTGGTCTGTGACACACACACTGTAATTCGCTAGCTTCTTTTCGGTATCTATGGTAACCAGCCCGGTCTGTAAAATGCACTGCTATCTGCATGTGGACAGCACGCACTCACACACCTCCGCAGCCTTACTGCTCCTCTGTGTCTCGGGTTATTACAGTGATGTAACACCATTGTGCCTCTCCGGTTAACACAAGTCTAATGAAATATTAATGCATGTGTGTGAAGGTATTCCCCATCGTAAGCGCTTTCACGTCCCTGTTCCCCCTCTCTAACTCAGTCCTCCTCTGTCAGAGGCAGCCGGATGGCTAGTTAGTATGCTGTGTAGATACAGCAGGTGTTGATCGGCCATTAGGAGGATGAGCAGTCACCTCAGTGGAATAGATGTATAGATAAATGTATATGACGACTAGCGAAAGCAAGCTGTACACCAGTCCCTGTACTTAACCTGTATATAGCTGTAATATCTCACACTTATCACACAGCTGCACAGACCAGACTCACACCTAACACACCTAACTGCAGAACATGAACATGATGAACAAACAGTACAGTTGGAACACCTGTTCATCCGGACAATCCAGACTTTGAATTTTTTTTGCACCAAATTTGAACAAAAGTTCAGACTTTGAATGTGGACTCTCTAAACACTCAATGGTGTGATCGTAGGCATATTATGTATAATAAATAATTAAATTATTGTTTTTTTGTGTATTATACCAGTCTCGGCACTGCTGTCTTGGCAATACAACCTTATTTTCACGTAATTCAGTTATTTATTGATTTTTATTATTATATTACATTCTTTGCCTTTAATCATTGATTACATGCGAAAAGAGGCGTAAAAACATCATTTGGGAGTCTGATTAATCCTATTTGCATTACTTATTATGGGGTTATTTGATTCAAACAGCCTTTTGGAACCAATTAAGTTCGAATTCCCAGGTTCCATATAACGTAGTCCTGTAATGCCAGGCTTTAAAGATGATACAAGATCAGGCTATGCTGAAAATCTCCATAATACTCAACAACGATTTAGTCAGTTTATCGGCTAGAACACACGAGAGAGTCGTGCTCTTCAGGACCACTTGTGTAGATATTTAGTTTTTGAATTTGTGTCTATGTATTTTTTGCTATAAAGAGGTCGTGTAAGGGTGTTGGAGTAAGGTTGTATTGTCTTGGAATAAATTCAATTGTTCCTCACTATTGAAAATATTGTATTAATCTGAGAATAGAATGGATGTTTGTCCAGTAAAGCAGCATTAAGACCCTAAATAATAAATAAGAAAACTAGTCCAGCTCCTGCTTTGCAGAGGAGGGCAGTGGTGGGAATTGTATTTCTTTATTGCACTTTGCCCAGCACTAGTTATAATATAATGAAGACACTGAGGCTGTTTGGATTGCATCTCCTTTTAGTTGATCAGTGAGTGAAACAGGAGTTATTTGTTTGAATATTGTAAGAGCATTGTCTGGGGGCTGCTTATAAAAGATCATCCAGCAGGAGCTTGGATGTGAGAGAGAGTACGAATGATCTGCAGCTCCGTATCATTATTCCCCCTTCAGTTGCTTTTGCGAATTTCTAATAGTTTTCTGGTCAACCTGTCCCAGTTTGTACTGGCAGCTCTTTGATGATCGCATTAGCACGTTCTGACTTGGTACAGATTGTGATGTAGTCCACTGAGAGTCAGAATGGAAACAGAGCAGCGTGCCCTGCAATCCTTTCTTACGGCGCTGCGCTCTCTGCGTGAAAGACTAGAATAGGGTGGATGAACCGACAGGAAGATGAAAAGAATCGAGCTGCCCTCCTCTTCCTGCTCATCAGCCGCCGTTATTATTCTCGTCTTCCAGAGTGATATAATGCGTAGCACATTACACATTCAGACCATGGTGGGCTGCAGAGGCTGGAGATGGATAATGAGGAGGGAAGTACAGGAGTTTGTTAGTGAAATTATAGAACGGCTCGAAGGAAAACATGGCTGTGGGGATTCCATCATAATTACATGTGCAGAAGAATGTGTTGATTGAATGTTTTATATACCAATGAGCCGAGACGTTAAGACCTCCTGGTGGTTGTTTTTTTTCTGTCATAGTTCACAGACAAGGTTTGTACTATAAATATGCTCTAGACTATTCAAACTGGGTTATTTTTTCTAATGATAAAGCACGTACGGTTGGGATTTTAAGATGAACTGTTTATGGTTATTTATTGAATAATTCAACCAGTTGAAATCCTTTTGTGATCTGGTAGGTTTTACATCGGTTATTTAAAAAGACAAAATCGAAATAATTGACATTGGTAAAATTATTTCGGTTAATGGTTCAGAATGGTGGTTTCAATGAATTTTTGATTAATTGCCCAGCCTTAATTCAGACCATATTTATCTATTCCTTTATTGTGTGTACTCCTGGGCATATAAAAAGGGCCAAGCCAGAAATTGTATATATATATATTTATAAATATTTATTTGTTTTTTAGTCATGATAATCTATTTGGTCGCACATTAAACACAAACTATCTTCAACACCTTTTTCAGCTGCTCATCGACTGTGAGTCCATTAGCATTTAGTGAAAAAGCTTGCTTTTGCAGTTTTGGGTTTGGCCCATTTTTTACAGGAGTGTGCACTGTATATGTATAATTCATGTGCCGCAGTACATACTTCATACATCTAGCTAAATAATGCTAACCCTGCACGTAACCTAAACACACACCTTCTACACTTCCAGTCCACTAAAGACTTCTTGTTTCCTTGCGAAATGGGTGGGATCCAGCTGGGACTAGGAGCTTGGCAGCACAAAAACTCCTGGAACGGTTAGGATTTCAACTTTATGGCTCGCACTAATTTCAGGATTGATTAATTCAAGTCTTGCCAGAATTTATGAACGTAAATCAGCTCTCCTGCATTGGTTTTAGGGGTCAGGTCAAGTGAAACATGTCACCATGAGACCATTGTTTATAAAATGTCATTTTGTCAGCACTGTTTTTTAGTTTTTGACCAGAATTTTCTGGTATGAAGGACTGTAATGGGTTAAAATATAGTGATGCACGATTTATCGGCGGCTGATATTATTTGGACTATTTTTTAGATATCGGCATTGGTCCAATATTAGAATTTTAGCCGATCTTTACATTAACATCTACATCATTTAGCAGGCGTCCTTATCCAGAGCGACTTACAATTGGTACAATCTTACAATCCAAGCAATTGTGGGTTAAGGGTCTTGCTCAAGGACCCAACAGTGGCAGCTTGGCAGAGGTGGGATTTGAACCCTGGACCTTCTGGTCCATAGTCCAGTACCTTACCCGCTAGGCCACCACAGTCCCGATATTATAACCAATAGTTATAATATATTTACATATGAATATTTCTTTGATTTTTCTTTTGGCTGTTATTCATTAAGCAAAATATCTGATGCTGACTGTATAGTTATGCATGCAGTTCTGTTCTTTCTTGGAGCTTCACAGTCATAAGATTTCTTATACACTTAATTGTTCTTGTTGCTGCCTGTACCAGTTCAAGACTAAAAAAAGTTTTCTACCTTTTTCAAGGAAAGTTGAAAGATGAAATGGAATGAAACCATTTTCCTGATTTAACTGGTTTGTTTATTATGTTATTTTATTGCAAAACTGATTTACTATATTTGAAATGCAGAAAGGTTAAATTAGCGTTTTTTTAACATCGGTATCGGCCACAATAAGGTGCTAAAAATTGGTTATTGTATCGGCCCAAGAAATCCAAGATCAGTGCATCCCTATTAAAATATACAGAGGTATACGAGCTCTGTTTTCCTGTTGTGCAGCAATACAACATCAGTAGACATAAACAGTTTGTTGTGTGTTTTTGAAGAAAACTGATTATAGTGGTATTTCATTTCAGTCACTGTGTTGTGAAAGAGTCTCATCTTTCTGAAGTTCTGCCCGACTCTGTGTACGACTGCATACATAGAGAGAGACACGCTTCACATGCTCGGATTCCCTATAATCCATACTGACTCTGTTCCACTGGAGGTTTGATTTGTTTCTAGAAGCTGTTTTACTTCAGATTCTTACACCTGCTGTGTGTAGTGCTGGGAACTACAGTGTGTAAGTGTCTTTGTGTAACGCTGTTGAAACAATGATGAAGGAACACTTGAGGATTTCCTTCAGGAATATCTTGCCCTTCTGTGTCTTACGGGTGTTAAGCGCAGCTAATAATTACAAAATGGGAAAATTTCGACTCAAATTTTAATATCTTTAAGCACATTTTCGTTTAATAAACCATACTGAATACACAGCTTTATGAAACAAGTAAACAATAACTGTCAGGAGAACACAATTACGTAACCAAAGCTGTTTTTGTGTAGTTTTATTTGTCATGTACACTACAGAAGGATGCATTATTCATATTCCTACCTAAATTTACATACTCATTGAACTGTAAAATTCAGCTAATTAAACACATACTTCTTCATAGCATTTTAAAGTCAGTAATTCCTGAGCTGACTTATTGTTTTATTGTTATTTTATTTAGTATTTTTCAGGATCATGGGCACAGAAGCAGTGTTTTCCACAGAAAAGCCCTCCGTAAAATCTAAAAAGACGCACTAATGGTTAAAACGTGTTGCTGTATAATCTGATAAACAACAGCTTTGCATTATTTCGGCTAGATTATGATGGTCTTATCTGGAACATTACTAGTTAATAGTAATTGCACCTGTGTGTGAATGTGTGATTGCGCCCTGGTGTTCAAAAATGCAGTTGCGTAAGATGGCATCATAAACAAGAATGCATAGTCCAAGTCGACAACGTATCGTGAAGCTGTAACACCCTTATTGCTTACGTATTACACTCAATACGACTTTGCCAATATGACCTAATAATTAGGTTTTCACTTGGAAAATATAGCAGACTCAAACATGGAAGCAGAAAACCATGTTTAAAAATGGTTTTTCTTTACTCAAAGTCACACAAGCACACACAATAGCTTTTAAATGCTTAAGAATGGGGGAAATGCAGTGATTGTCCTCAACCATCTTGACAATAAAAGCCCACATGAGAGTACTCTCAAAGGAAGTTTCCATGTCACTTAGAATAATGTCTCTTCTTCCAACAAAAGGAGAAATTTTGGTCACGCCGTGGTTAAATACTTTTCTTCTCTAGAGGTCATACATAAGTGACGTCATTTTACATTGGCAAATTTCTCTCAAAAGAACTCAAGTAAAAACTCTGACTTTATGATTACTTTTGATGAGCATGGAGAAATGGAGAACTGGAGATGTACGTTAAATATGTAGAACATATGTTTAATGTAAGAGACAGAAATTCTGTCATGGTTTTGATTGTTAAACCAGTACAGGATGATGTTGATGCTTTTATATGTTGATAAGCATTTAAAATCCTTGTGTTTTTTGGGGAGTGCTTAAATAATTGTTTTTCTTTTAAATACATCTTTGGTTTGTGTTCTTAGGTCACGCATTAATAAACTGTGTCCAAGTGAAAAACTAATGATCTGGTCATATTGTCGAGGTTGTAATGAAATGCTTTAAAATCTGAAGCATGCAAAAAGTAACTCCAGACCTCTTGAGTTGTCATATAGGGGCCAACTGAAGCCGTTAGATGATAAATAACTCCAGTTGTGTGAGAATTTCTCTTTGCTGCTATTCAGTACATTTTCTACATTTTGTAAAACTACTTTTGAACAAAGTCTATTGATAAAAGCTCTGTAAATAAGTTAATTAATTAAAAAATCTAATCTGAGTCCTGCTTTAGTTGAACAAAGCATCAACAAATGCTACCTTATTTCAAGTATTAAAGGTCAAATGTACCGTATAGCTTTGCTGACATCATAAGTGGGCTGCAGTATCTGTGGAGCTTCATTTCCACAATTCCTGATTGAACCTTGAATGTTTTATTCAGCTTTAATCAGGATTTTCAGAAGAAAGCAATCACAGATGTATTGCTATTCCTCTCACTTCTCACCTTCAAACAGCGGGGCAAACACCTGTGTGTGTGTGTGTGTGTGTGTGTGTGTGTGTGTGTGTGTGTGTGTGTGTGTGGTGTTTGAGCACATTGCGGGGACCAAATGTCCCCACGAGGACAGAAAGATCTGACATTTTTTTACCTTATGGGGACATTTTGCTGGTCCCCATGGGGAAACTGCTTTTTTTTTTTCTCTCGGATTTTTCTTTTGAAAAACCAGGAGTCAAAATATTGTTACTGAGGTTAATATTAGCGTTAGGTGGAGCGCTAATTAGGTACAGTAATCAGTAGCTCAGTAATCTGATTGTTTACATGCACTTAAGTAATCAGACAATGGGAAAGCTCTGGGTTTACATGACTTGGGCAGTAATTGGATTTCTACTTTGTAAGCAGCCAATAATGTTATAGAAATGTGACAAACTTTAATATTAAATCATCAAATTCATCATTTTCTCAAACATCTACTGCGTTTGGGTCTCCACAATGTGTTTGATAGCGGTTTAGTGGGTGCTGCTCTTAATTTCCAGGTTGCCAGATACTACAAGATTTAAAAAAAAACAAACAAACAAAACAATCAGGTTTTTGGAAACTAATCTCAGAGGTTACAAAGTCTCTAAGAGTGGGAGAACTTGGCAGCTGTGGTACACTTGTGCATGCGCAGACGGAGAAGAACAATTGAACTAGTAGAATTGGGAATATATGCTCCGAGAAATCTGCTTACTGGAGTAAAATTCTGGATTGGAGTTTGCTGTATACATGACCACTC
>JAJAGP010006419.1:0-21854 GCA_025084515.1 Ancistrus triradiatus | reverse complement strand
TTACTGTATGCTGTGTTTGGACAAAAACAGCATTGAACATCAACACTAAACTTTATGGTGACTCTGGAAGCATCATGGTTTGGTGCTGCTTTGCTGCTTCTGAATCTAGACAACTTGAGATTCATTCATTTAACAAGGACAATGTCATGGTAGAAATTCATCACCTCTGGCTTAATGAAAACTGGATGATGCAAATCATCTGGATGATCTCAAGTGAAGAAAATTAGAGTTTTTAAAAAAGCTAAGAATCCAGATTGAGATGCTATGACCTCAAAAGGGTTGATCATGCACAGAATCCCAGAATAGAGTAAAATTCCTCTTCACCTGTGTGCAAAGCTACTGAACAGGAAACTTTACAGCAGCTAGGTTCAGTAAGAATCACTATATAGACAAAATTTTGTGTTTGTTGTGTTTGTTCTAATTATTGAGCTCTGCTATTTCAGCAACACTGAATAGTGTACTGAATAGTGACTCTCAATACGACACATTTATAGGCTTCCACTTCCAGCAAGTCAGTTCCTTAAATTTCTGCCCTGCTGTCCTTAAATTAAGTCCCCAGAGAACTGGTTTGCCAAGTTTGATTGAGAACTTAGCTGGCTTGCACAGAACCTTGACCTACTTGAACTCCATCAAACACCTTGAAAATGCACTGGAATGCTAAAAGTGAGCATCAAAAGCTGACCTCACAGTCATGTTCCAAAACCTAGTGGAAAGTCCTTTCAGAAGAACAAAGGCTGTTGTTGCAGCAAAGGTTTGGGGGAGGGGGGGGGGGGTTGGGGGTTTACACAAACTTTTGTTTGTGTACTATGGTCATTATACAGTGGGTTTATCTTACTACTAATTGTTGCTGCAGATTGTGCTGGGCTACCATTATCATTACATGATGTTGGTGAAGCAGTCCAAAATCTATTTTTAATGCTGCAATTCTTGGTTAACTAAAGTTATTTCCCTGTTAATGTATATGTATTTCGATCTAGATCTTATAAAAAGGTCGAAAGGTTTGTATAAATGAATTGTGTAATCTTTGGAATATCATCCAGAATGGGAACAAGTTGAAAAGGCTAAGATGTAATAAAGCTTTGAATGAAGATCAGAGGAAAAGATCAGTATCATGGAGTGACAAATCCGAATTTTTGGGTCCAATCATCGACAATGTATTGTGGTCATTATACCATTACTAAAACATCACATCTAAACGTGGCCGAAGACGTTTGCACAGTACTGTACATCTGCAAATTTTGTAATTTATTACCACATTCATTAAATTTTGAGACCATACAAGAAAATCTGAAAAGATGCTTGCGTTTTATATAACATATTTTATGTTTTTTCGTGTTTTCATAAGTATGCATGAATTTGTCCAGAGACAGGTCGTGTTCCCAACAGAGGTTATGTTCATTTCATTTAGAAAATTAGCAAAGCATGTTATCTGACCAGCAGTTTCCAAATACTTGCATAAGACTGTAAATATCAGTACATACTTGTTTTTAAGAGGTGGATTGGATCTCTATTCAAGTTTTTTTCCCTGAACACTGTACATTATATTAGCTTTGAATAAACTACCACATTTAACGAAACCTGTCCAAGGTAACTTTGCTATTATATTACAAAGAATATAAGAGAACGACTAAGAATTACAAAGTTATAACATCAAAATGATCTCAAACATCAATACTGCAGAAACTGTTCTCACTATGCCTTTTACTACAGATATTTGGCAGATATTTCTGTAACATTTCTACAGCCAACACATAATAAATTTGCCCAGACTCACCAGTGCATCGTTGTATGCAGTCAGACTGACCCATTCCGGAATGTGGCTGCATGGTGCTCTATTCCCAAATACACCAACGTGCAAACAAGCCCAGACCATAAGGATGTTTCTGACTGTTCATGGAGAGTGACAATGTGGATTCTGGGAAAGAAGCATTTCTATGTTCCATATCACACACTGTGAGTAACTCCACCCCATTATACTTTCTATTACTGAAGACAAAAGGCATGCATACTGAGAGACAAGAGTGTGGGGGTCAAAATAGGAAGGACCAGACTGTCTCATACTGAGAGACAGGGTTAGAAACCTAGGGAAAGACAGATGGGGTGGGGGAGAGACAGAGAAAGACTGAAACAGAGCGAGCGCTTCCACATGGGACCCAAATCATAGTCTAGACTGAATGGTTTGTCCAGCCTGTTTTGCATAAGACAACAAAAAAGTGTCTGAGACAGCTGATCACTTATGGATATTAAGTCTTCTGACACCAGAGTGCCAGACAGTGTGTGCATATAAAGTGGCTTTGGCATTGCAAATAATGCCAAAGAATAATGTTTGCCTTTGTTCATGATGCACATATTTTCCCCAATTACCCTTAGTGTTGAAATAAATTGGTTTGAAAAGCTATGACAAATATAGTTGTGGCTAATAATATGAATGTTACATTGAAAGCATGAGATAAATTTAACATTAGTCTTAAGTACGTTTATTTGAAGGAAAAAAAACTGTTACCTAAAACATTTGTGTCAATTATTGGCACCACTGGGCAGTTTTTTGAAAATAATATAACAAAGTTTTTCCAAATACAGTATCTTGCATACGTCTTAGGCCTCCATGCCATCATTAGATTTGTTGTTTTAGCAATGGTGAAATGACCATACATAATTATTTTGCAGGCTCTTTATTAGAATTCAACCAGGAAATACAGAAAATGTGTATGCAGTATTAAATCAGAATCAGAAAATTACAAATATCAGCTTCTATAGGCAACAGTGGGAAGTATTTAGTGTGATCTCCTCTTACACTTGAGCAATAGCAGCATTTGGCAGCTTTATCAGAATGCCAAGTTGACCCTTCTACAGTCCGAATAAGCTTGATAAGGAATGGGCTTTTTGGAAAGGTAGCAGTTACCAGCAGATTTGTGGTTGACATTCACATAAGATTGTACAACTGGGACAAACTAGTAGGAAGGAATGTCAGAAGAAGGGCTTTAACCACAAACATCAGCACCTGGATTCTGCTAGACACTACTGGAATATTGAGGGAGGGAGTTTTTTCTAGCCACTGTCGCCCTAGGCTTGCTTAATTTGGGACTGGACGTAGATATTAGGAGTTAATGTAAAATTGTAAATTTGCTTTGAGACAATGCTCCATTGTAAAAAGTGCTATATAAATAAATCTGACTTGACTTGACTGAAACGGATTTCTATGGTCAGATAAACAAAAAAGCTTGAAAACAGACTGTAAATAAGCTGTAAATAAGAAGTGTCATCTAGAAAAGGTAATCCCTACTGTGAAATATGGTGGAGGACATGTGGTGTTAGGGGCTGTTTTATGTCCACTGGCTTTAGTTAATACCATCCCAGTCTCTAAAAACCTGCTCTCAGATTCATTAATGTGTCTTCTATGATCCCACACAGTGGGGCAAAAAAGTATTTAGTCAGCCACTGATTGTGCAAGTTCTCCTACTTAGAAAGATGAGAGGTCTGTAATTTTCATCATAGGTACACTTCAACTATGAGAGACAAAATGAGAAAAAATACAATAAATTTGGTTCAACTCAATACTTTGTAACATAACCTTTGTTGGCAATGACAGAGATCAAACGTTAAGTCTTCACCAGGTTTGCACACACTGTAGCTGGGATTTTGGCCCATTCCTCCATGCAGATCTCCTCTAGAGCAGTGATGTTTTGGGGCAACACGGACTTTCAACTCCCTCCACACATTTTCTATGGTGTTGAGGTCTGGAGACTGGTAGGCCACTCCATGACCTTGAAATGCTTTTTTACGAAGCCACTCCTTCATTGCCCGAGTGGTGTGTTTGGGATCATTGTCATGCTGGAAGACCCAGCCCACGTTTTCATCTTCAATGCTCTCACTGAACTGATGGAAGGGGTTTTGGCTTAAAATCCTCACGATACATGGCCCCGTTCATTCTTCCCTTACCACGGATCAGTCGTCCTTGTGGGTGGTGACCAAATACTTATTTTCCACCATGATTTACAATTAAATCTTAAAAAATCCTACAATGTGATTTCCTGGATTTTTTTCTCATAGTTGAAGTGTACCTATGATGAAAATTACAGACCTCTCTCATCTTTCTAATGTAGGAGAACTTGCACAATCAGTGGCTGACTAAATACATTTTTGCCCCACTGTATTAAAAAAAAGATTTGGTGCTGTTATGTTTGCAATGGTTGCACAAAAGACAATGGTTGAAGGGTTATAAGGGGTTTTATTGGTGTGCAATACATTTACTTCAGTGAAAGCCTGAATTTTATATTATTCGTATGTGAGCAATGTTTTTATAACCTGTATTACTCATCTTTAGCAAATGCGTCAATTATGCCAGAGCTGGACACCGGATATGCATTTACATTTATAGCATTTAACAGACAGCCTTACCCAGAGAGACTTAAAACTAATAGAGTCTTACAATGTGTAATCCCAGCCACTGAAAGTGGCACATTGAACACTTGTATCTTCAGTCTATCCTAATGACTGTGCCACCAATGCCCTATATAAAGTAATATCTGTATATATATATATATATATATATATACACACACACATACATACATATATGTATATGTGTATATGTGTGTATATATATGCAGTGACACATCAGTGTAACTGCAGTGCTGAGAATGATCCACCATCCAAATAGTACCTGATCTATGGTGGTACTGTAGGGGTCCTGGCCATTTGAAAACAGTTAAGGGAACTAACAAAGTATGTAGACAGACACATGGACTGCACTCTGTATTTGTAGAACTACAAAGTGCTTCTACAGGGTAAAAGGAACTGATAAATGGACAACGAATGTAGAAACAAGGAAGTGTACCTAATAAAGTAGCCAGTGAGTGTATCTATATAAAGAAAATGAGGGACAAATGCCTAAAGTAAAAGATATGTTATGCATTTCTCTGTTTGGCATGTTTAGCAATAGTACAGAGCAGTTTTGATCTTGCAATATGCCACTGGGTAGATCAAACCAAATATAAAAACATAAGAAAATTAAATTTTAACTATATCACAGCAGTTTATAGCGCAGTCTGCATTACAAATGTTTTGTCGGGCCCTGCTCTGTATTTGTGTTGGGGCTGGGGTGTGTGGGCGTGTGTGAAATAGGTCATGGAATCAGGGTAACAGGTCAGAGGCTGTCATTGTTTTCCTGCCAATTTCCATAAGAAAGAAAGGGCAGAGAAAGCCTCCGTACAGACTTTTATGGGGAGCCCACAGTCACAGAGACACAAGTGTGGGAACTTTTGGGGGCATCTGCATGATCAGCTGGCATCAGATGGTGGGAAAAAAAATCTAAGGCCACCATTTCACTTGCCTTTAACCATGTGTACACATATGAACACTACTTTTAATCACAACTTTTATGTGTCTTGTACTTTCCCTCAACAAGTAAAGTTTGGTTCGTTTGATCACTGGTGATCAATCAGTACCTCGTTAAGCATAGTGAGGGGTGTCTGTGTGGGAATTCATTTGCTGCTATACAGTACATGTAGATGTGTTAGTTTTAATAACATTTGGAGTGGTCTAGTTTTTTTCCAGAGCTGCATGTCCTATATTTAAATTTCATATCTGGTAACATCACAATCAGTGACACCCACGCAGTCTATCTAACAGCCAACATCTCCTACCAGATCCTGCAGAGTTCCTCTTCACACAACAAGACTAATATATCCGTTCCTGGCAACAGAAATGGGTTATACGAGATCTTTTAATTTCCTGTTCTACACTACTCAAGAGCTGGCCGAGTCCTTCCGCCAAATGGGTGCCATTTTCTTGTTGTAACTCTGAAAAATTAAAATGTCATTTTCTATAGTTTTTCAGCACGGAATCTAACAACAGACTTATTTAACCAATCACAGGAAATACTGGTCAATCTCAGGCAACTTTATTTTATTTTTACATGGTAATGCTACCAGAGGGGGTAATGCTACCGGGTTGTTTTTCAGGGGTTGGCCTACGTCCCTTACTTCCAGTGAAGGGAAATCTTAATGCTTCAGCACACTAAGACATTTTGGACAATTGTATCCTTCCAGCTTTGTGGGAACAGTTTGGGGAAGGCTCTTTTCCCCTCCAGCAAGAAAGCAAGGTCATGGTTGGTTGAGCTTGGTGTGGAAGAACTTGACTGTCCTGCACAGAGCTCTGACCTCAACCACAGTGAACACAATGAACCTCAACAGAGATTGTGAGCCAGGACCTCTCGTCCAACATCAGTGTCTGACCTCACAAATTCTCTTCTGAATGAATGGGCAAAAATCTCCACAGAATCTGGTAGAAAGCCTTCCAGAAGAGTGGAAGGCGTTATAGGTGCAATGGGGGACCAACTCCTTATTAAGGCCTAAGTATTTAGAATGGGATGTCATAAAAGACCCTGTAGGTGTAATGTGTAGGTACCCCAATACCTTTGTATTCCACACTTAATGGACGTCCATTAGGTTTAGGTTGTACCAGTCCATAGAAAGAGTTGTAACAATCAAAGGACAGTTATTTTTAATTCCTTGTCCAGTTGGGTTGAAATTTTTTTAACGCCTCACCTTTTGTGCTAGCCTGTAAGACAGAAATAATACAAGCATCTACCAGGCTTAGCAGTCACCCATCATAAAAATGAGTCACTTCGAAGTATTCAGTGTATCAAATGACTCAACAATTCTAACGGATTTGTTTTAATGACCGAAGTCTATTGAATAAATAGGACAGCCATTCTTGACATATACATTTTAATCATACATACATAAAGCTTTAAGGTGAAATCCCAGTAAGAGGAACATCTTACAAAAATTGCTTTCAGTATTCTGTCCATTGGCTTGTATGCCAGCATGATGCAGGTTGGTAATTTTGAGACAATCCCTTAAAATCCTGGGTCCCAAGATATTGTCTGAGGCTTCTTAATTTCTTCATAACAGATCATTTCATCTCCAGCTTTGAACTCGACGCCCTTGTCTAAGGACAGACCGCACTCCAAGCCCGTCTTCACAATCTGCACGTCTTCCTTGTGATGTTTTAATGCGGACAGATATCCTAAAGAGAAAAATAATAATAATAATAATAATAATAATAATAATAATAATAATTGTGTACAAGTAAGCGCCGTTTAATATCCACCCGAACAACATCTGTTGCCGTTAACGGTTGAGGTCTTAAGAATTATAATATGAAATAAAAATCTGTCTAACATCTAATTCAACGCTTGCGACACCTGTTGACAGAAAAGAGAATCACAGTCTTGAAAGGCTACTTTCTTCTTTTTCGTTTTCGGTAAGGGATTCAAGTTTTATAAAAAAAAATAAATAAAAAAAGATACAAGGATAAGAATTACTGTATTGTACAGTACGGTACATTCATTTACATTCACAGCATTTAGCAGATGCCCTTATCCAGAGTGACTTACAATTGATACAGTCTTACAATCCAAGCAATTGTGGGTTAAGGGTCTTGTTCAAGGACCCAACAGTGGCAGCTTGGCTGAGGTAGAATTTGAACCCTGGACCTTCTGGTTCATAGTCCCGCACCTTAACCACTAGGCTACCACAGTCCCAGTCCCGGTACTCTACTACATGTTTTTTTATATTGTGGTTTAATTAATATTATTGTTTAAAATAAAACACTATGTGCAAAGTATCTCTGTGACTATGGCAACGTCCAGTCAATGTCCATTTTGGTCAACATCCTGTTCCACAGAACATAATGCAGACATTAACCGGTGCATACCTGTACTATGAAATGAACTGAAAAAATATCATTCGGTGGTGTTGAGGATTTGTTGGACACGTGCTTACTTGGCTTACTTGGTGTGTCTCAGAGAAAGTCCACATTATCACTCACATTGCCAAATAACATATATGCAATGTAAAACAACACAAGGTAACCCGGACACTTATCCTCTAAAGCACTATAAAATGGAAAATCTAAGGACTTAAGAAAAGTCAGATTTACTTTTGCAAAAAGCTGGCCAAAGCATGTTTTTTCCTTTAAAAATAAAAAAACAGAAACACCCTTTTAAATCACAGTGTAACTATGTGAATCAGTATAATGAGATTATGCCTACATATTAACAAGAACTTAGTAATGTGAACCTCTGACTTGCTGGTTCCATGTAACAGGTGAATGACATACCTTCCCAAAGGACTTCCTTTCCTCTAATGAGTCGGAATTTCATCTTCTTGTCCAGTTGTCCCTTTTGGACTCGACAGCCAGCTACTGGTACCTTCTTCTTTCCTACAGTCACATCAATGTGGCTAGAACTGAGGCCCTGAGCCTCTTCCTATCAAAGGAAAGATTATTTTAATACTTGTTTTTATTTTAGGTTTTTTTAACCCAGTTAAACAAATGAGACAAAAGATATTATACTTGGTCATTTATTTATTGAGGACAATTAACTAATATTACATATTATGTGAGGATTAGCAGTTAATTTGAAGGTGAAATTAGAGTCAGGTGTTTTCAATCAATGGGATGACAATCAGGTGTGAGTGGAACCATTGTTACCCTCCCCAGGAGTGGTCGACCAACAAAGATCAAGAGCAAGGCAATAGTTGGCGAGGTCACAAAGGACCCCAGGTTAACTTCTAAGCAACTGAAGGCGTCTCTCACATTGGCTAATGTTAATGTTCATGAGTCCACCATCAGAAGAACACTGAACAACAATGGTGTGCATGGCAGGGTCAGACAGTCGTGTACAAATGAAGGAAATTCAAGACTATTGTTACCCTCCCCAGGAGTGAACGACCAGCAAAGATCACTCCAAGAGCAAGGCGTGTAATAGATGGCAAGGTCACAGAGAACCCCAAGGTATCTTCTAAGCAACTGAAGGCCTCTCTCACATTGACTAATGTTAATGGTCATGAGTCCACCATCAGAAGAACACTGAACAACAATGGTGTGCATGGCAGGGTTGCAAGGAGAAAGCCACTGCTCTCCAAAAAGAACATTGCTGCTCATCTGCAGTTTGATAAAGATCACGTGGACAAGTCAGAAGGCTATTGGAAGAATGTTTTGTGGACGGATGAGACCAAAATAGAACTTTTTGGTTTAAAAGAATGTTAAATAAACCAAATAAACAAATGAAACGTCGCAATATGTTTCTCCAAAACCTGAACTATTGCGAAGTGATTTCTTATATTTGCGATGTGACATTCTTACAGCTCTACCATCACAGAAAAAGCAGTATGCTTTAGAATACACTATACATACAATTTTAAAAGCAAGTGATAAAGCTTGTAAAAACATTGAATTCCTTGAAGAGTTTAAACACAGATGCACCCAAGTAAACAATAAGTCAGAGAACAAAACTACAGGATCATTTTCACAACATGTTTAAAGAACGTGACAAAGGTGACAGTAGCTCACCTATAATGGATTCCTCTGTAGTTGGGGGCAGTTTACTGCTAAGTTCCTCTTTCAGGTCGTCTACAAGATGGTAGATGACACGGTGCATCTTCAAAGGAATTCCCTTCTTTTCAGCCACATCCTGCACTGATTTATTAGCTACAACGTTGAACCCGTATATTGTTCCTGTCCAACAGCAGAGAATGAGAAACAAGTGAATTATTGTTAAGAATTATTAAAAAGTGATTAAAAAGACTGGCATGGGAAGGCATTAAAACATCTACTTGACAACTTGTACAAGCTGTAAATAAATACCTATCACCTTGCTTAGTACAACACTGTCAGTGTGGAAAACGTTTAGAAATCGAAAGCATTTCCAATACTCTGTCAATATTCATGAACGTTCCAGAAAATTGTGCATATAGTGAATATTTGAATAGCAGGAGCCGATCTAGTTCCTATAGAATTCCTGCATCAACTTTCTGATTTGCTTTCCTGCATGTTATCTGATCAGGGTTTCACCATTCATCACATGTAACACCACTTGCTTGCTTTACTGTCTTATATCATACAGGGTAAAATATATGACCATTACCTCAATTAAACAACGAAAAAAAGGAGAGTGAGGTTTGTAGGCAGAGGTGAGAAGCTACTTCCTCCATTATTCAGCTCATCATGCTCGAGACCTAACAGACCTAAAATCAAGTGCCAAAATTCAACACTAACATAGCATGACTGGTAATAAAAGTTTTAAAATAATATAAAAACCTGGTTGTCTGCTTCACTGTCCTTGGTATGGGCCATTTAACAAATAAAAAAAATCAACATCCGAGATCTTAACAATTATAATAAATTATAATAGGAAATAAAAATCTGCTTTCAACTCTAGACGTTGTGAGCATAAATAGTTTTTTATATACAGTGAGGAAAATATGTATTTGATACACTGCCGATTTTGCAAGTTTTCCCACCTACAAAGAATGGAGAGGTCTGCAATTTTTTTATCGTAGGTACACTTCAACTGTGAGAGACAGAATCTGAAAAAAAAAGACAAATCCAGAAAATCACATTGGATGATTTTTGAATAATTAACTCCTCCATACAGATCTTCTCCAGATCTTTCAGATTTTGGGGCTGTCGCTGAGCAACATTGAGTTTCAACTCCCTCCAAAGATTTTCTATGTGGTTCAGGTCTGGAGACTGGCTAGGCCACTCCAGGACCTTGAAATGCTTCTTACAAAGCCATTCCTTAGTTGCCCTGGCTGCATGTTTCGGGTCATTGTCATGCTGGAAGACCAAGCCATGAAGCATCTTCAATGCTCTTACTGAGGAAAGGAGGTTATTGGCCAAAATCTCGCGATACATGACCCCATCCATCCTCCCTTCAATACGGTGCAGTCGTCCTGCCCCAAAGTATGATGTTTCCACCCCCATGCTTCACGGTTAGGACGGTGTTCTTGGGGTTGTACTCATCCTTCTTCTTCCTCCAAACACGACGAGTGGAGTTGATATCAAAAAAGCTGTTTTGATCTCATCTGACCAAATGACCTTGTCCCATGCCTCCTCTGGATCATCCAGATGGTCACTGGCGAACTTCAAACGGGCCTGGACATGTGCTGGCGTGAGCAGGAAGACCTTGCGTGCCCTGCAGGATTTTAATCCATGACGGCGTAGTGTGTTACTAACGGTAATCTTTGAGACTGTGGTCTAGCTCTCTTCAGGTCATTGACCACATCCTCCTGTGTAGTTCTGTGCTGATTCCTGACCTTTCTCACAATCATCCCTACCCCATGAGGTGAGATCTTGCATGGAGCCCCAGACCGAGGAAGATTGACAGTCATCTTGTGTTTCTTCCATTTTCTAATAATTGTGCCAACAGTTGTTGCCTTCTCACTGAGCTGCTTTCCTATCGTACTGTAGCCTCTTCCCAGCCTTGTGCAGGTCTACAATTTTGTCCCTGGTGTCCTTAGACAGCTCTTTGGTCTTGGCCATGGTGAGAGGTTGGAGTGTGATTGATTGAGTGTGTGGACAGGTGTCTTTTATACAGGTAACAAGTTCAAACAGGTGCCATTAATACAGGTAATGAGTGCGAAAAAGGAGAGCTTCTTAAAGAAAAACTAACAGGTCTGTGAGAGCCAGAATTCTTGCTGGCTGGTAGGTGATCAAATACTTATTTCATGCAATAAAATGCAAATTAATTACTTAAAAATCATGCAATGTGATTATCTGGATTTGTTTTTTTTAGATTCCGTGTTACCAAAACACAGAAACAAATTTAAGACCTACCTGAGAATGTCTCGGCCAGGTTAATGTCATTTTCTGAGATGTCCCCAACACCAAAATGTACTATGTCTAAATGGCACTGATCTTCTGCATCATAACTTGCAAGTATGTTCAAAATAGCCTCCACTGAACCATCAACATCACCTACAACGTAACAAAGTGCAGTTAGTAGATTTTATATACTGTATATAGGTTTACACTAGCATATAAAGGTTTGGAATCATGACTGTTTGTATTAAATGGATTAGAAACTATAGCCAATACCTTAGTAATTTATTTTTTTCAAAGATTTCATACAACTGTTCTATTGATCAAAACTTTACATAAATAAAAAAATTATCCACTAACAGCTTGCAGATGTTTGGCATTCTAGCTTGGAATTTTCTGAAGCTCTTCCCAAAGCCCATTAATAGGGATCTCATGTTTTATTCATTCACTGCCCAGTGTCTGTTTCATTGTGTCTTGCAATTACGTAGTTAATTAAATACAGAATTAATTTATTCACACAATCGTGTCAACAGTGCAATGCATAAAATCTTGCAGATACAGGCCAGCAGCTTCACGTCAGGATGCTTTCTTGGCATACTTTGGGCTAAGATGTTCACACTCTTCCGATACCAGTTATGGCTCCACTCAAGCTGTTTTGCCATCATCATTTCCAGAACTCATACCACATAAGAGGGCAGCAACTCCCCCTTCCATCCACTTGTTGAGTGAGTGTGCCATGCCAACAACACTTTCCCACTGAAGGCATGAAATTCTACAGTAACTCTGGACTATTATATCGTCTATTACATTAAACTCTTTATAATATTGTATTATCTTTAATTTATCATAGTCTATATATTAGTATATTGTATTTATTATATTTAATGTACATGTATTCTCTCTTGTAATCTTTATTTTTAGCTTACTTTTATTTAAACCATCACTATAAACTTTTCCTGTGTAGTTCTGTCTATACGGCTGCAGCATCCCCGAGTCATCTTCTCTGTTGTTGACGTCTGATTTCTCAAACTAATGACTAAGACAAACATCTGCTTCTGCTTTTTGCTATCCTTGTTAAATCCATTTGTTTCTTGTGGTTCCAAACTTTTTCAAACCTAGTGTAATTTAATGTAGTGTAACAAAAATTCCAACAGATTACAGAGTTTACCTTTGACAATGACAGGCAAACTAAGGTCTTCAGCCTCTGTTCTCTCACTGGTTCTGTGGCCCCTTTGATCTTTTGCCCGATACATAGCAGCTTTCCTCTGCCTCCAGCTGAGGTGGGCCATGCTTTCCCTCTCTTTTCTGATAGCTATCTTTGTGCTGCTTTCTGCTTGCCTGGGATCACTTGTTGATCATCTTGAAGCTTGTCCGCTCCACACCCCTTGACGTCCGCCACTCCACCAACCACTCCCGAGCCCTTTGCTGAACATCCAAGAGCTTTGTTATAATCTTAAACTTGATAGTTGGGCTTTCACTACAACACTGACTACATTGCTATTTATATGCGTTCTTATCTGCAATGACCTCTATCAATCCACTTTGTTAGGTAAACATGTTCAACTCTTTGTGTAAGGCAAATAGTAATCATCAATTTCATGGCAGCAACTCTGCATTTAGGCATGCAGACATGTTCAAGATGACCTGCTGAAGTCAAACCGAGCATCAGAATGGGAAAAAAAGGTGATTTAAAGACTTGACATGGCGTGGTTGTGTGCTAGACGAGTCTGAGTATTTCAGAACTGCTGATCTACTGGAATTTTTCACACACTCCATCTCTAGGGTTTACAGAGAACGATAAAGAGAAAATATCCAGTGATGCACAGTTCTCTGGTTTTACTCCCCATTTTAACTTATACAGGTTTAAATGGGATAAAATAGATTAATTAAAAATGATTACTTTACTTTTGGTTCCCGGTGCATTAGTACAGTCAGTAGAGATTACATATATAAGGTATAACTGAGAGAGTTTGGTTTCCTAGCCTTCAACATTTCAGGACTTAAAAACCATTCAAGCTTTTTAACAACCAGCATTTGTGGAGGTGCAGTCAGTTGAGACTCTGGTTGTAGTGAATTCACCAACTACGTGTTGACGTAAGGTTGCTATATCCGCACCGGTCCTGACAGATTAAGATGCCTGCAGACTCTTTTTTTGCACTATGAGGCCTGTGTATTTGACAGCCAGGCAATGCCTTAGTAGGATCGATAAATGGAATTGAAATTCTAGTTTTCTTAATGAGTACTCATTTTCTGGAATTTTTGGAACCCAACCCTACACACTGCTGCCACTCACTGTCGACTAAGAACACCCAACTAAAGCTCTATTTGTTAACGGGCTCACAAAAATTAGATAAAACAGGGACCATGTTGCCTGGTCAATGAGTCAAAATTTCTTCTGCTGACTTTTGGGATAGCAGGATCACAATTTGGCATAAACAACCTAAAACATGGATCCATCATGCCTGTATCAAGGTTTCAGACTGGTTGGCAGTGGTGTGATGGTGGGGGGGAGTTTTTCCGTGGCACACTTTAAGGCCCCTTATACAAAGCTTGTTTTAAATGCCATACCTAAGTCCCAGTATGGTTGCTGACAATATTCTATCCTTTTTCTGATGGCTTACTTCCAGCAGGATAATGTGCCATGTCCACAAAGCTCAAATCATCTCAACCTGAATTTTTTGAACCTGAAAGGATTTCACTGTAATTGAAATGGCTTCCACACAGTTTCTGAAGGCAAAGGGGGATCAAACCGAAACTAGAAGGTATACCTAATAAAGTGGTTGGGTGAGTGTATACAAGGGAATGCAACGAGTAAATTTGTATGTGACCTCTGACTCCACTTCCAGAATTTCTCCTCTCCTCGCCAGCAGACGTATTTTCTTTCCAGCCCAACAATCTCCCCTGGCTCCCGGTCCGCCTCTTTTAACTGTTCGGTTTGTTCGTCATCAAACATCAAGCGCACTTTGCCCAGTGACTTTTCCCTTGGGGGGGGGCTACCAGTGTACAGCCTTTTTTTCAGAGTGCCCCGTTGGGTTATTGCCATGGTAACAGGTCTGTCAAAAGATCCCATTGCATCTTTAATTGCCAGTCATTGGCTTCCCTTGGCAGGTTAAACCGTTAAAAGCCCAACGTAACATACTGCAGTCTTTTAGGTAAAAACAAACAAACCAACCCATCCATTTTATATTAACGTAGCAGCGATTTGTGGTTTTTTTGGCCATCATTGGATAATGCCACAAAATGCCATGTACATCTTTCAACATTCTTTATGTGAATAATTAAATGAATAACACAAAAGTACTGATCACAGATGTAGTGAACCAGTGTTTGCTTACACTCACCAATCACTTTATAGGACATATCCTCGTTTTCCATTTTAAAAATAATCAGTTCCATTATTCCTTTACATACGAAGCAGTTGCGTCTGCATTTACAGACTGTATCCATCTGTTTTCCCTGCATACTTACCTATATACCTCTGCTCTTTCTTCAATGGAACAGGACATCGGGCAGGACCATCACATATTAGGTACTATTTGGGTGGATCATTCTCAGCACTGCATTGACACTGATGTGGTGGTGTGTTAGTGTGGGTTGTGTTGGTATGAGTGGATCAGACACAGCAGTGCTGCTGGAGTTTTAAAACACCTCAGTGTCACTGCATGGGATAAAATTACTCCACCTAGCAAAATGTCCAGACACACAGTATACTGTAGGAAGGATTAGAGAACTAACAAATTGTGCAGCAACACATGAGCTACTGAAATATGGTGAATCTAATAGAGTGCATAGTGAGCAAACAGTGCTTAAAAACTCCAGCAGCACTCATACAAGCACAACACTCCATCATTTACATTTACAGCATTTAGCAGACGCCCTTGTCCAGGGCGACTTACAATTGGTACAGTCTTACAATCCAAGCAATTTTGGATTAAGGGTCTTGCTCATGAACCCAACAGTGGCAGCTTGGCAGATGTGGGATTTGAACCCTGGACCTTCTGGTCCAGAGTCCAGTACCTTAACCGCTAGGCTACCACAGTCCCACTGTGTCCCATCAGTGTCACTGCAGTGCTGATAATGATCCACCAATCAACCAGTACCTGATCTGTGGTTGTCCTGTCCAATAGAGAACAAAATATGTACAGAAACAGATGGACTACAGTCTGGACTACAGATGGACTACAGATGGACTACTATCAGAACTACAAAGTGCTTCTATATGGTGCGTGGAACTGACAAAATGGACAGTGAGTGTAGAAACAAGGCGGTGTACCTAATAAAGTGATAGGTGAGTGTATAATTGTGACATCTATGAAGATCAGATCACCTTTCCTGCAAAAATAAGTACAGATGCATAATGCATAAAACCATTGGGCATTGCAGAAAATTATACATGGTGTTTTTTTATCTATACTAATGGAAAAACCTACTGACGTTTTTATTCTTTACTTGTCATCAGCAGACCTGACTGAAGTTTTACATTACAATATTTAGGCAAGAAATCACATACTTAACGCCACTAAAAACGTATGCAAAGGGATAGGTGTTAAGACAGACTGGTACACAATCGTGAAAGTTTGAACGTCAACCTGCATTACAAAGTTTCATTTTCCTTGAAATCCACTTATTACTCATAACTGGTTTCAAGATGAGAAACAGATCACAAGCTGTGACAATTTAAGAGTTCTATTCTAGTATGTGATGAATTCCCACATGGACACCCCTCATTCTCTATGAGGTCCTGATTAGGTGGATCACCTGAACCAAATCTTATTTATTGAGGACAAGTGCAGATACATGAAAGCTGTGATTGAAATTTGAACTGTAATTTAGATTCTGAACTTTCCTAGTTAAAACATTACTCAGTTTTGGTTAACAACGAATAATAACCTGTTTTCTTGTTACTAATGATTTGGTTCTAATTGAGGTCTGAAAACACTACTGCGTCTTCCTTTGTTATTATACGAGTTGTCATTTACAGCAAACAAATGCTCTTGTCCCTGCTGGCCATATACACCCTGATAAAATCTTAAAACCAGTAAAAATTTGCAAATCAATTTGCATTTGCACTGTTAGGGGGATCTTAAGAAGGTTCTAAGTAGAGCTTCACAATGCTAAAAGAAGAAATCTGTGCACAATTAGACAAAATTTTGAGCAGGGAATTGTTGAAACTGCATTTACACTTTAAACAAACATGATTTTTTTTTCAGCTGATAGATAATATAGTGGGGCAAAAAATTAATTTAGTCAGCTACTGAGGTGCAGTTCCCCTACTTAAAAGAATGCGTGAGGTCTGTAATTTGCATCATATGTAGGTACACTCAACTATGAGAGACAAAATGAGAGAAAGAAATCGAGGAATCACACTGTAAGATTTTTGAAGAATTATGTAAATCATGGTGGAAAATAAGTAATTTGGTCACCCACAAACAAGCAATATTTCTAACTCTCACAGCCTGTAACTTTTTCTTTAAGAAGGCTCTTCTGTCTCTCAGCACTCATACCGTATTAATGGCAACCTGTTTGACCTCGTACTGTATAAAAGACACCTGTCGCACAGCCTCAAACAGTCAGACTCCAAACTAACCATGGCCAAGACGCAAAGAGCTGTCGAAGGACACCAGGATGAAAATTGTAAAAACCTGCGCAGCAGGTGTGGAAGATTGAAACTACAATAGGCAAGGCAGGTTGGTGTGAATAAGTCAGCTGTGGGAGTCAATTGTAAGACATACAAGACATTGATAATCTCCCTCGTTTTGGGGCTCCACGGCAAGATTATCCGCGTTGCGTCAAAATGATCATGAGAACAATGATCAAAATCCAGAACAACATGGAGGGACGCGTGAAATGACCTTCAGATAGGCTGGGACGCAAAGTATAGGCTAGCGCACAGTACACACCCATGTCGAGGAGGGACCTCCAATCCTGTCAGTGGCCAGGCGTGTCCCCCGCTTAAGCCCGTACCTTTCCCGCCTGTCTGAAGTTTGCCAGAGATCATATGGATATCGTCCGAAGAGATTGGTTAGACAGAATATCATGTGGTCAGATGAACCAAATAGAACTTTTGGAAAAGCTCAACATCGTCATGGGTTTTGGAGGTAAGAAAAATGGCCAAGTTGGCACCATACCTCTGTGAAGGCATGGGGTGGAACATCATGGCTTTGGGGTTTTTTTTGTGCAGAGGGAACCGTACGACTGATCCGGGTTAAGGAAGAATGAACGTGGCCATGTATCGTACGATTTAAAGGCCAAACTTCCTTCCATCAGTGAGAGTAATTGAAGAGTGACGTGGCTAGGTCTTCCAGCATGACAATGATCCCAAACAACTAGACCGCTCAGGTACAAAAAAAGAAGGAGTGTCTCCGTAGAAAGCATTTCAATGTCCTGGAGTGGCCTAGCCAGTCTCCTCAACCTCAACCCGCACAGAAAATTTGTGGGGGAGTTTGCCCAGCGACAGCCCCAACACATCACTGCTCCGAGAATCTGCATGGAGAATGGGCTCAAAATACCATCTACAGTTTGTGCAACCGGTGAGGACTTACAGGAAACGTCTGACCTCTGTTTTGTCCAACAACGGTTATGTTAGCAAAAGTAATAGGCGGAAAACCAAATTTATTGACCAGATACTTATTTTACAACACACCATAATTTTTACATTAATTCTTTAAAAAAATTCTTTAAAAATCCTACAATGTGATTTCCTGGATTACAGACCCGCTCCATTTTTCCCTACGTAGGAGACTTGCACATCATTGGCTGACTGCAATACTTGTTTGGCCCCACTGTAGATACAAACCTTTTCACTTGAACTCAGCATTTATATATAAAAACAAAAATGTTCCATTTCACTCTAACACATACAGTACCACCTTACAAATAGTATAACCAATCTGATCACGTTGCAGTGGTTTCTCTTCTTAATCTTTCTAAAGCTGTATTGTGTTTCCTTCCCTTGTATTCACATTTACTTTAGCAGACTCAATCCCTTATCTAGCAACTTAAAACTGAAACTGATGGTGGCCTTGCCTAAAGGTAATGTTGAAGCTTGAACCCACAACCTTTTGTCAGTAGTCCTGTTCCTTAACCAATCAGTCACCACTGCCTTGCCATTGGGATGTTACATGCACATGGCTAGCCAAAAACTTTTTAAATGACTCTGTTATTTCATTATAAAACATCATGCATACTGTTCTACTTACTAGCAAAAGAGAAAATGAGAATGTTCTGTGGACACTCACCCTTTTCCCTTATCAGTGTGGCTTTCGATGACAGTGCCTTCTATTAGGCCTGTGGGATCTGCTTTCAGTTCCAGCACTTCAGCAAGTGTCACTATGGCTTCAGCCAGCTCCAACAGATTTTCCCCCTATATATACAAACATACATACTGTGGTGTGAAAAAGTGTTTGCCCCCTTCCTAATTTCCTATTGTTTTGCATGATTGTCACACTTCAAACCGATTTAAATATTAGCCAAAGACAACACAAGTAAACGCAAAATGCAGTTTTTAAATGAAGATGTTTATTATTAAGGGGGGGAAAAAAATCCAAACCTACATGGCCGTGTGTGAAAAAGTGATTGCCCACCCTTGATAAAACATAACTTAACTATAGTTTAGCACACCCGAGTTCTCTGTCTCTAGCCACACCCAGGCCGGATTATTGCCAGAGCTGTTCTCAATTAGGACATCACTTAAATAGGACCTGCCTGACAAAGTGAGGTACACCAAAAAATCCTTAAAAGCTACACATCATCCCGAGATCCAAAGACATTCAGGAACAACTGAGAAAGAAAGGAACTGAGATCTATCAGTCTGGAAAGGGTTATAAAGCCATTTCTAAAGCTTTTGGGACTCCATTGAACCACAGTGAGAGCCATTATCCACAAAGACACGGAACAGTGGTGAACCTTCCCAGGAGTGGCCTGTGAGTCAGGGTGTATGTATATATTAGATTTTCTATTCTTCTAAATCTCTGCACTATTCTATTATGTTGTATTGAAGATTTCTTTAAGAAGTATCTTCATAACATATCCTTCATTATGCAATATGTTTTGACATGCAAATTATTATGACTAATATTGCTCTTCCATGCTTGTCTCCTCTTTAGGTCTTCAAATAGTTTTGGTACTTCACATCAATTTTGTTCTCTCTCTTTTGATGAATTCAATGTTACTCAGCTGGGATCTGAGTTCCAGTGGAGCTGTGGTGTGAACAAAGTGGTCTGAGATCTCATCAGTGATAAATACGAGCAGAAACAGAACCGAATCTGGTTATAAGCAACTGAAATAAATTGGATCAGTTGCAGATGGTTTGCTTTTGGACTCTCTGTAACAGAACTGAGTTTGACTCATTTAATACGAAATACACACGTGGACAAAATTGTTGGTACCCCTCAGTTAATGAAAGAAAAACCCATAATGGTAACAGAAATAACTTTAATCTGACAAAAGTAATAAATACAAAGGCTATGAAAATGAACAAATGAAAGTCAGATATTGCTTTTCATCCATGAAAATAATAAAAAATAAACTCATGAAACAGGCCTGGACAGAAATGATGGTACCTTAACTTAATATTTTGTTGCACAACCTTTTGAGGCAATCATGGCAATCAAACGATTCCTGTATCTGTCAGAGACTTCTGCACCTCTCAGCAGGTATTGTGGCCCACTCCTCATGAGCAAACTGCTCCAGTTGTCTCAGGTTTGAAGGGTGCCTTTTCCAGACGCCATGTTTCAGCTCTTTCCAAAGATGCTCAATAGGATTTAGGTCAGGGCTCATAGAAGGCCACTTCAGAATAGTCCAGTGTTTTCCTCTTAGCCATTCTTGTGTGTTTTTAGATGTGTGTTTTGGGTCATTATCCTGTTGCAAGACCCATTACCTGCGACTGAGACCAAGCTTTCTGACACTGGGCAGCACATTTCTCTCTAGAATGCCTTGATAGTCTTGAGACTTCATTGTACCCTGCACAGATTCTAGACACCCTGTGCCAGATGCAGCAAAGCAGCCCCAGAACATAACAGAGCCTCCTCCATGTTTCACAGTAGGCACAGTGTTCTTTTCTTGATATGCTTCGATTTTCTGTCTGTGAACATGGAGCTGATGTGCCTTGCCAAAAAGTTCCATTTTTGTCTCATCTGTCCATAGGACATTCCCCCAGAAGCTTTGTGGCTTGTCAACATGTAGTTTGGCAAATTCCAGTCTGGATTTTTTGTTTTGTTTTCAACAATGGTATAGGCCCACAGACTGATTACAAGATTGTAGACACCTGTGATGCTAATTAGTGAACACACCTTGATTTAACATGTCCCTTTGGTCACATTTTTCATTGGTACCATCATTTCTGTAAAGGGCTGTTTCATGAGTTTATTTTTTTTAATAATTCCGTTGAAGCATGGTTGATAAGCAATATCTGACTTTCATTTGTTCATTTTCATAGACTTTGTATTTATTATTACTTTTGTCAGATTAAAGTTATTTCTGTTACCATTCTGGGTTTTTCTTTCATTAACTGAGGGGTACCAACAGTTTTGTCCATGTGTGTACATGTGAAAACATCATTAATATTCAGCTTTAGTAATGAGGCTTAGCCCACACACACCTTTACAGCAGATATATGAACAGCCTGTACATCACCTCCGAAGTCCTCACATACAACGTCATAGGCCAGGAGATCATGTTTCACCTTCTGGGGATCTGCCTGAGGCTTATCACATTTATTCACTGCTACAATGACTGGAACTGGAGAAAAAGATGACAAATAAAACATTTTATTTTGTCTTTAATGTACTTAGAAATGGAAAGAGATTATATCCAGTTGAATGAACAGTAATTCAAGCAAACATGGCAAATATCTGTTACCTTGAGCTTTCTTAGCATGTTGTATAGACTCAATAGTCTGGTTCATAACTCCATCATCGGCTGCAACCACGAGAATGATGATATCAGTAACCAGGGCCCCACGCTCCCTCATAGCCGAAAATGCAGCATGTCCAGGTGTATCCAGAAACGTAATCAGTTCACCAGAGGGCAGCTGGACTGGAGAGTAAACCAACTGAGATTTTAGTAGTCAGTTCAGGAAAACATGATATGCTTCTTAATGTCAAAAGAAAGCATTTTCTTTGTATGGAAATGAAATGTGTTAAACATATACAGACTCCAGAAACTGAAGTAATTACCCACGTCTGCATTAAATACTAAAAATGTGGCCTGTTACTCATCCAAGTTGTAGCAACACATTTACATAC
>JAJAGP010006418.1:0-21865 GCA_025084515.1 Ancistrus triradiatus | reverse complement strand
AGATGAAACCAAAATAGAACTTTTTGGTGAAAACTCAACTGGACGAAGAAGAATGCTGAGTTGCATTCCAAGAACACCATACCTACTGTGAAGCATGGGGGTGGAAACATCATGATTTGGGGCTGTTTACCTGCAAAGGGGACAGGACGACTGATCCATGTTAAGGGAAGAATGAACGGGACCATGTATCGTGAGATTTTAAGCCAAAACCTCCTTCTATCAGTGAGAGCATTGAAGATGGATTGTGGCTGGGTCTTCCAGCATGACAATGATCCCAAACACACCGCTCGGGCAACAAAGGAGTGGCTCCATAAGAAGCATTTCAAGGTCCTGGAGTGGCCTAGCCAGTCTCCAGACCTCAACCCCTTACAAAATTTGTGAAGTTCATGTTGCCCAGCAACAGCCCCAAACCATCACTGCTCTAGAGGAGATCTGCATGGAGGAATGGGCCAAAATACCAGCTACAGTGTGTGCAAACCTGGTGAAGACTTGCAGGAAATGTTTGACCTCTGTCATTGCCAACAAAGGTTATGTATTGAGTTGAACTTTTGTTATTGACCAAATACTTATTTTCCACCATCATTTACAATTAAAATCTTTAAAAATCCTACAATGTGATTTTCTGGATTTTTCTAATTTTGTTTCTGATAGTTGAAGTGTACCTATGATGAAAATTATGGTGACTGACTAAATACTTTTTTGCTCCACTGTATATACTACAGTATTGTATTTAAATTTTTTTCAGTATTTTAGTACTTATGTTGTTTTATGTTCTCTCTTTATTTTATACTCTTTATAATATTGTATTCCTTATATATCATAGTCTACACATTGTATTTTGTTTTATGTATTTTCTTTAAATATGTTCTCTTTTCATTTTTATATTTAGCTTCTGTTTATTTAAACTATTACTATAAAAGTGTTAATTATGTAATATTAGTTCAATCCTTACGTGTCTCTTCTAGGATGCCCAAGGAAATTGGGTTCCTTTTTGAGTCGTGGTCCTCAGAATATTTCTTGCTTATTACAGTTTCCTTGCCACTGACACCCTAAGCTTGCTCAGTTAGGGCTTAGAGAGTTGGTTGTAAAGCTTCATTGAGACGATGTTCCACTGTAAAAAGCACTATAGAAATAAATTTGGCTTTGGCTATATTAGCTCTACACTTTAATAAATCTTAAAAATTATCATGTGTATTTTGTTTATTTCAGTATAATTAAAAAAAATGAGTAATAACAGCAATAGTGGAAACAACGTAGTTTCTATTTAATTTTTTGCTGTACCATAATATCATATGTTAGTTTGTGTAATGAAAAATATTGTGATTAATTTGAGTTAATATCTATTACATTGCTGTGCATTTGCTTCCAGTGTGAAAAAGCTCTCATGCTGGTTGGCTGCATACCAGAGACACTTTTGGGGTGTGCTGTGAGTAGACAATCCAAAAAAGGCATACCCAGTGAAGATCCACATTCCGTTCGTTTTGGCCAAGTAGTGAATAGAAATCTAACATTCCACCAAATCCTGAAAAAATGCATAATGGCTAGTGGACTAGATCGATCCGCTATGCTTCCCACAGTTCTTATCCTAGCGTACTGACTGGGGCATTGCCACTTTTGTATGGCTTATTGCCTTTGGTAAAGGTACATTTTCTGACTATGCTAGGCTGCTTGCGATAGGCTTATGAGAGTTAAGTCAGTGACAATGAAGGGGGAATGCTGGTATTATGCAAATGGCATCTAGTTGCTCTTCTTGCGTCAAGCTGTACAGAAAGCCCTTAGGGTGTGCCTTTTCTTTCTCTGATAATTTGAGCTGTGTTTACACAGCGTGAAGGTCAAGCACCTTGTATATTCTTTCTCCCAGCTGGCTTTTTATTGTGGGATACTGAGGTGCTCTAGTCAGTCTCTTATCACTCTTCGTTTCTTTGCAGTTCCACTGACTTTCTGGCTTTCTCTACAGAAACGGCTACTCCTCTGGAGCTCCATTGTAGCTGCAGTTCTGTATAAATCCGTGCACAACACATTTAGCAACACAAGTGCCCTTGAAGTGGGGGAGGAAATAAAGATGTCCAAGCGTGGAGTTAAAGCTAAGCAATCTGCTTTCACAGGGGAAGCACTGAAAAAATATTGGCATGCTTTATAATTTCCCTGTGCTGTGATTGTGAGGATTTTTTGGGGGTTAATTTCTATCTCAGAACAAATGAGGGTGTGGTTCATAGTTTGTGACATGTTAAACTGTACCCCATCAAAAACAAAGGATAAGTGCAAATCAGGATTAAATACAGTACTGTGCAGAGGTCTTTGGCCAAAATGCCCTCATTAGATTTGTGGTTTTACCAATGGTATAATGACCATGTTCAGTTAATCAGTCTCTTTATTAGAATACACCCTGAAAATACAGGAGCTTAGTATGCAGTATTAAAAAAGCTTCTATAGGCTACAGTGGCAAACTTGAGCTTCATTGGAATGCCAAGTTGTCCCTTCTACAGTCCGAAGAAGCTTGATCAGGAGTGGTCTTTTTGGAAGCATAGTAGCAAAGAAACCTTTTTTGGGGAGGTCACACTAAACACTGCCTTTTACTACAGATGGCATTTCAGAATTGTTGTTTTAAATTTTGTGTATGTTTGTTCCTGTATTTTATGTTTATATCTCAATAAAGGCCTAACTGTATATGTTCATTATATCATTGCTAAAAAAACAAATCTAATGGTGACCTAAGACTTTTGCACACTACTGTGTGTGAAAATTATTTAGCTGAAGACAGGGATTTGTGAATGTGTTTGTCTCTTTCTAATACAACGTCTGCCACATTGTAATTTGTGCTGGCATGCCAGTCTAGAAAAATATTTTCTGCCTTTCAGTTTATAGATGAACAAAGAAATATATGCAATTAGACTTATTCTGTCATGAAACCCCGTCAAAGTGTTTGAAGTTTTGGTGTTCTGCAGCTGCACAACTGCAGTATTCATGATCCTTTGGGCACTAGAATGCTTCTGCTTTGTCTCTCTGTTGGTACTTGTGCACTTGCCCAGTATTTTCTTTCAGACAGGAGCCTGTGTGTATGTGTCTGCGTATCCCTCCTCTGAATATTTTCAGTAGCATCAAAGCAGACACAAGGGCCATATCAAAGTCTTAACCTCGCTCCATTAATAATGCGCCGTAAATAAATCGAGGCCTCTGGGCCATCTAAAGCTCACTTCTTCTTTCTCTTGGGAAATCGTGCTGCAATCAGCGCAAAAAGCTTGCTAATAAAATATTTCTAATATGCTCTCTTCCTCCTCTTCTCTTCTGAGCTTGTTTTTATCTCGCATATAGAGGCTGAAACATAGGATTCTTACAGTATTCTGTAATGAGTGTTTCAGTGTTCATCCTGAAATGGTTTAACATTTGTTAATTATAACATCTGGTTCAAACGATCATTTACAGTGCGTACATGAAGAGGAAAAAGTTGTTGTTCTTGATAATGCTTCTTCATGATGTTAGTACAGTCAAACTCTATCCAAACTCCAGTCATCCACATTCCTGCTATAACATTTGGAGCGGGTTTATTGCCTAAACAGACCACCAGCCTACTATAATAATCAGATGTAGATTCCAGATGGCTTCTTATTACGATGCACTCAGCTCACGATTCATTTCAGTTCACTATAGTCGGTTCATGATTCAATAGTCTTATGATACATTAAACATAACTGGAGGGAAAAATTACATTTCTGAAGTGGAAAGAATGCATTGTAATGTGCATAGAATTAATATTAGATTATAATTCTGACTTGGTGCTGGGTTATCTGGAAAAAATACAATATCACAACTTTTTAGGCTGGATGATAATGTTTTGTTAATGTTCATTTTTTAATATACTAATTTATTTTTATAAATTAACTGAACACAGCAGCCAAACCTAATTCTCTCCTAATAAAAGCTCAGCAATAGAACGGAAGTAACAGAGAAGACTTGGGCTAGTAAAACCTTTGTAAATAAACTTTATTAAAGTGCACTTCAACATAATGTAAACTACAAAATTGTAAGTATTAACACCACACTTTGTGCATCCTTATGTTAAGATTGTATTGTCATATCTTTACCATGACATTTTAATACATCATTTCCTATATATTAATTATATCCATCTGTTTCTCTACATATTTTGTTAGTCCCCTTTACTTTGTTCTCTAATGGTCAGGACCAGCACAGATCAGGTATTTGTTAGGTGGTGGATCCTTCTCAGCACTGTAATGACATTGTGGTCACTGTGGTCCTGTGGTCCTGTGACAATGGTGTGTGTGTGTTGTGCTGGAGTTACAGATTCAGTTGTCTCTACATTTTGCATATGTTAGGGAAATTGTGATGTTAAAAATATTTGCACCTTGGTAAGTAGTAACCAGGACTTGTAGAAGTTTCTTAAAACACTCGTTTTCGGCTGTTTTCCTTGATATCATGTTGTGTCCTTGGCGAGGAACCATCACAGCATCAGTAATCTTTCCAATGTTTTTTCTTTCACAATTGTTATCATGTCATCATGCTTTCTGCGAACTCTTTGTGGTGGTTTCTTTTGAAGTGGTTCCACCAGATGTGGCAAGCTTGTCTTAGCATACATTGAGAAAGGAAAAAGAAGAAAAATAATTGTGCAATGTCCATTTGGTGTTGCATATCAAAGATTGTTTAAGGACCCACCCATTCTCTGCTAGAAGTGATGTGTGTGCCTATCAGGGTAACATGATTTGGACTAGTGATTGTTACAGCGAGTTACATGGATCGCAATCTCTGGTGTTAAACGGCATAATGAACAGAAAGCATTTCATATCGTCGCCCATCGTCACATTTGTGCATAGCAGTATTTTGTGATACAATGTAATTGTAATGCATTACAGGCAAAACCCTGTCCAGTTCTCAGTTGACACACAGACAGCAGGGAAAGTCCTAACTTCCCTGCACCACTATCCTACACTGACATCTTTGAAGTCCAGCTGGAAATAATGGAAACATTTCTGCTGTTATCTCAGTTTCTGTTATCCAAGCCATTTTATGGATTGAGGTATATTTAGATTGATCTTTTTAGTTCATCTTCCTAGATTGGTTTTAACCAAGAAAGCATGTTTATTTGACAGATGTCATATACCATTTTTTTGCATTTATATTTGTTGCAATACCAGTTTCCTAAAAAATGCGCACTTACATACTTTGTAACCACGTTGACTAACTTCAAACCAGTTAAGGAAAATGTCCAGGGAATGGGATTTGTTTTATGTTTGCGTCCCACACATGGATGATTGTGGTGGTTACAATTGGATGCTTTAACAACATGAAATGTGTTAGTGGATTGGATCAGATTTCAGTTTTGTTGTTATTCAGTTCATACAGTTTTAGGACAGTTTGTTGTTTAGAACAGTTTTCAGACCAATAGCATCTGGTAATGGATTTCACTCACAAACTTGTGGTTTTGAGCTGCAAATGGTCATTCCAGTGTGATGTGTTTTGTCTGACAAGAGCTCATTTGTCATTTTCTGAGTTAGTCCTGTCATTAATGTTTTTAAAGTACTTTTGGACCTCTGCAGTTTTTGCCCTTGCTCAGTAAAAAAATGAACTGATGGCACGCTACAGGCCCTAAAATGGTTTTTCTTTTACTCAGCAAAACTGTCGGCACTGCAGTGACACTGACATGGTGGTTTTGTGTTGTGCTGTTATGAGTGGATCAGACACAGCAGTGCTGCTGGAGTTTAGTGATTAGTGGGTGTATATCATATCATATAATATAATACAATGAAACATGGTTACAAAGTACGGCTACTCCATAAATCACTAGTAGTGACCAACAAAAATGGACACGGATCATTAGGATTCAGTTTCCGTCTCTACATTTTGCATACGTTAGAGGAATTGGGATCATCTTTCATTTTCTGAGTTAGTTCCGTCAGGAATGTCTTTAGAGTACTTCTGAACCTCTGCTGTCTTTGCCCTTGCTCAGTAAACAATAAACTGATGGCACGCTGCAAGCCCTGAAATGGAATCTCTTTTCCTCAGCAAAACTGTCTTCTGGAAGTCTACATTTCTTCAAATGACATCCCATAATCATGCTGGGTGGTTGTCATTTAGATTCAGTGGCTCAAGTGAAATATCAGGATTTTTTTCCCCATGTAGTGTATTTTCTGAATGTGCAGTCAGATCCCCTAGGAAGGGATGAAGTGGGCCCCCACATGGCACACTACGATGAGGCTTCTCTTCCCAGCTGGTGGTAATCTTTACCAGCTTTCCCCCATGTGTAGTGCAGATCTCGGAATGTTCTCCCAGTCAACACAGCATGGTGAGTTTAGACACCATCAGTGGGCTCCATTTAAACAAAATTGTAGTGGTGATGATGATTATAATGATGGTAATCATTCTGATGGCAGCTGAGGCCCTCCCAGTATTGAACATCTCAGCTAGGGGTCTTCATAAAATAAAGCCAGCCTCTAGCAGTAGAGTTCAAAAGAAGGACAGCAGAAAGTGTTCATACCATTTTTTTTATTTTTTTAAATTCACATTGAAGCCAACGTTTCTGTTTTGTTACAAGTGCTCATTGCAGGTATTGAAGAAATCTTACTCTAATTGTGACCCTCTTTTACTCCAGAAGTCCCCCTCTTTCTGTTGTTTTGATAAATGAGGTATAATTTGTTTGTGTTTGTTAGGAGACAAGCAGAAAGTCATTACTTCTCATTGTGTGTGATTGTGAGAGACTAGCTTAAAATTGATGGTGATTACTGGAAGAACACGTTTATGCATTTCACTGATTTAACCATGGTAAAATGCGTATCAGTGATCAGCTTTAAAGTTGCTCTTATTACAGTTACTAAACAAAACAGTTGAGGTCTGTGCACAGCAGGGTTTCTCATCCGCTGGTCTGCGGACCACAGGTGAGCTGTGGAGCACCCTCTAGTGCTCAGGGAGGAAGCAGTGGTTTACAATGGGCTGAAAATAGCACTTTAAGCCAGAAAAAATAAAGACGGGCGGAATTAAAAAAAAAAAAAAAAATCTTGGCCAGATCAAATTTTTGAACACAGGTCAACCCGAGCTGAAAATGGCTGAATCGTGGACTCTGATAGGTGCCCACACATACTGCCTGGACTGCTTCCATATTCCCGGTCTGCTTTCTCTGTCACTGCACAGAGATAGGAATTTACATAAGCATGTTAATCCAATACAAATGCAATGACTTTCTTACCTGCCTGCTTCGTCCAGCCACCTCATTTTGTTGCAGCCCCCCCCCCCCCCCTTTTCTTGTACCTATCCAGAATACGAACGCTTCAGAAGAGTAAAGGAAACAAACTACATTTTTTAAATTCACTTTTTGCTGTTTATTACTATTAAAATGATTTGTAAAGTTTTAAGTTAGGAACTTCTCAGTTGCAGTGTTCTGGATTAAAACCCAGCCTTTCTCACACGCTTACATTCTCTCATCCTTAAAAAGCGTATTTAGTTCTCTCACTTTTTCCTCATTTCCCATCACATCCTCTGCTATTTGAAATCCCTGGTCGTAACTGATTGAAGCTGTGCGATTTGAGGGTTAATGTTAGGCTGGACCAGAAAGAAGAGATTTCATTTTGTGCGCCAAATCACAATTTTTGTTCCTTTGTCCCTAAGCTGTTCAAGATAAAAAACAATTTGTATAGCAAATAAAAACTTAAATAAAAAAAAAACCCTTAATGATAAGAAAATGTAAAATTCTCATGTTTCCAGTGATAAACACTATAAATATTAATAGAGATGAACAGATAAAATGTATCTGTGGGTATATGTTCTGTTTAAGTTTACCAAAGATATGGAGACTAAGGCTGACTAGAAGAAATATTTGAAAATATTTTTTACAAGACTAAAGTCTGACACCCTTGCACATCTACAGAGACTAGAAATTTGTTTGCGACAGTGAAATCACTTGAAATTTGTTCGGTGTAAGGCTGGCATATCTCTGGCGGCTGCTCAGGACAGGGTCTGCTTTAAGACTGCTCTTTAGGCAAGAAAATAATTCTCACATCTCTTTTTATAACAGCGTTGCAATTTCTTACATTTCAGTGTCGGCACTTAAAATAAAATTGGAAACATTTTCCTTTTTCAAACAACCTTTGAAAAGGGATGTGAAACCTTGGTGTACAGTTTTAGAACATCAATGTATCAGTTATAGCTGAAATATGAAATATCTGATATGAATAATTTTAGTCATTGTAACTGGGCTGTATTGCTTCTGTGTCTGCTCTCTTGGACTATGTTTAATTTCATCCAGTAAAAGTGAGAGAGGTCTGTAATTTTCATCATAGGTACACTTCAACTATGACAGACAAAATGAGAAGAAAAATGTCCAGGAAATCACATTGTAGGATTTTTAAAGAATTTAATTGTAAATCATGGTGGAAAATAATTATTTGGTCACCCACAAAGAAGCAAAATTTCTGGCTCTCACAGACCTGTAACAACTTCTTTAAGAAGCTCTTCTGTCTTCCACTCGTTACCTGTATTAATGGCACCTGTTTGATCTCGTTATCGGTATAAAAGACACCTGTCCACAGCCTCAAACAGTCAGACTCCCAACTCGAGACCAAAGAGCTGTCGAAGGACAACTATAAGAAAATTGTAGACCTGCAGCAGGCTGGGAAGAGTGAATCTACAATAGGCAAGCAGGTTGGTCTGAATAAATCAACTGTGGGAGCAATTGTAAGACATAGAAGACCATTGATAATCTCCCTCAATCTGGCGCCCCAAGATCTCATCCCGTGGGGTCAAAATGATCATGAAAACGGTGAGCAAAAATCCCAGAACTACACGGAGGGACCTGATGAATGACCTGCAGAGAGCTGGGACCAAAGTAACAAAGGCTACCATCAGTAACACACTACGCTAAGAAGGACTCAGATCCTGCAGTGCCAGGCGTGTCCCCCTGCTTAAGCCAGTACATGTCCAGGCCCGTCTGAAGTTAGCCAGAGAGCATATGGATGATCCAGAAGAGGATTGGGAGAATATCCTGAGGTCAGATGAAACCAAAATAGAACTTTTTGGTAAAAACTCAACTTGAAGAAAAAGGGACGAAGGGACTCAACTGGACGAAGAAGAATGCTGAGTTGCATTCCAAGAACACCATACCTACTGTGAAGCATGGGGGTGGAAACATCATGCTTTGGGGCTGTTTTTCTGCAAAGGGAACAGGACGACTGATCCGTGTTAAGAGAAGAATGAACGGGGCCATGTATCGTGAGATTTTAAGCCAAAACCTCCTTCCATCAGTGAGAGCATTGAAGATGGAATGTGGCTGGGTCTTCCAGCATGACAATGATCCCAAACACACCGCTCGGTGTCTCCAGACCCCAACCCCATACAAAATTTGTGAAGTCCATGTTGCCCAGCAACAGCCCCAAAACATCACTGCTCTAAAGGAGATTTGCATGGAGGAATGGGCCAAAATACCAGCTACAGGGTGTGCAAACCTGGTGAAGACTTACAGGAAAAGTTTGACCTCTGTCATTGCCAACCAAGGTTATGTTACAGAGTATTGAGTTAAACTTTTGTTATTGACCAAATACTTATTTTCCAGCATGATTTACAATGACATTCTTTAAAAATCCTACCATGCGATTTTCTGGATTTTTTTTTCTAATTTTGTCTCTCATAGTTAAAGTGTACCTATGATGAAAATTACAGACCTCTCTCATCTTTCTAAGTAGGAGAACTTGTACAAACGGTGGCTGGCTAAATACTTTTTTGCCCCACTGTATTTTCTAACATTTTAACATGTGCAGACATGAAGGCTGTTCATTTTTGTTTTTAATTCCTGACCAGCTATGGCGTTGTCAGGCATCTCCCAATGGTAGGATGAATGCTTTTGTTATACCACTTGGGAACTTTTATTTGGATTGTTTGGTAATTTCTGTCAAAATGAGGATTAAAAAAAAAGAAAAGAAACAGACTTGCTTGCTAATTACTTGCTTGAATGCTGTCACATTTCCAGATCTTCAAGCTTTTCTTCTAAATCATGATGCGCTACTGTTCTAGGGCTCTGACATATTTATGCTGTTTCCTCCAGCAGACCGGTCTGTTCTCTCCTCGGGTCAGTACCTCCTGAGAGACACACTTCTCTTTTGACTAAAGCTAACAGAATAAAGCCAAGAGGTGTGTGGCTAAAGATGTATGTAAGCTCCGGACTCGTATATATTCACACATGAAATGCTGCGTCCCATTTCTCCCTATTGTTTTTCTTTTTTCTTTCAGATCTGCTACGCAGAGATAATAATGGAACACGTGGGCATTTCACTTTAATGTTCTTTCATGTGCTGACAGCAGCACGCTGTTCAAACATCACACTGTCCCCCTGCCAAGCTCTGCTCATGCATCTTCAGTGTGGACTCTTTCTGCAATTTGTCCACATTAATCATCAGAAGGATAATTTGTCTTAAAATTTGTTTATGCTGTAATCTTCAGAAGTACAATGTGCATTAGTAGAGAACAAGCTTTGTACACTGGCTGAATGACAACATTTTTATTGCATTTACATTTACAGCATTTAGCAGACGCTCTTATCCAGAGCGACTTACAATTGGTACAGTCTTACAATCCAAGCATTTGTGGGTTTAGGGCCTTGCTCAAGGACTTAACAGTGACGGCTTGGCAGAGGTGGGATTTGAACCCTGGGCCTTCTGATCCATAGTCCAGTATCTTAACCGCTAGGCTACCGCAGTCCTACACTTATTGCAATGTATGTCTAGAGTGATTTGCCTAAAACAACATGTATCATTAGGATAAGTTATTACCAGAATACTTGCGATACTGCCTTGTTTTCTCTTCTCTTGAACAAGGTGTTTGTTTAGCACCCATTCTAAAATAGAAATGAATGTGTGCTACAAAATCACTGTACAACATGAAAGATTTGCTGCTTTTCCCCGCCCCACACAGGCACACCTTTTCAGATTGGGTCTGAGGTTACCAATTTAATATCGTAAGTATAGATGTAGTACTTGAGTCTGGTCTTGACACAACATACTTATAGTCACATCTTTGTCATGCACTTAGGTGAATTTATATTTGGCCTTGAGGCAGTCTCGAGCACTAAGGACTAAGACCGTTGAGTATGTGAACATTTCAAGAACCATAGAACTGAATGATTGCGTTGTTGTTTATACTTGTTATATATATTGAATCGCAAGGACAAGATGTCTTCAAAATCAGCAGTAACACTGAACAACATTTTGAAAAAAAGATTTGCTTCTTGAAAAGAAGTGCGATATTGATACATGTCTAGATATACGTCATATATGTCAAGTTGACACAAACAATTTCAGACTTGCTGTATCACACAGGAATTTGGAGAAACTTTAAAATAAACTGATTGATTGTTTGATTCAATCACGTTAAAACGCATTTATGTTTAATCGCATAATGATGCTAACACACTGTGCTAGTTCAACTGAGCTTAAAATGTTTTGCAGCTGATTTATGTTTGTACTCCGCATCTGGTACCTCTCGTGTCTGTGTCCAACAATAGTTGGCCAGCAATGATGGATTCGAATTGCTTTGATATTGCTTTTCCATGGTCACAGTATCCTAGTGAAACGTTGCACCATGTCCATCACTGCACCAGTATTAACAGGAAAGAAGTCCAAGTGTGAATGCAGGATATGAATTTTCAGTGACTAGTTGCACTTCATGCTTTAATCATGTTGTCAATGCCTTCCATCATATTTTCTCTGGCCCCACTAACAGATCTTCAAAGTCCCTGTCATTGATGCCAGGTCTGATTTGTATACCAACAAAATGCTGTCTTTAATCTTGGCGTCGGTTATTCTTGGCAATGTCTTTCTCAAATGGAGAGATCAGTTATCTTTGTTCCTGGCTTTCGCACAATATATGAAGAACATATTTTTGTTGGGTCAGTAGGTGATTTATGCACCACACTTCTGCCCTGGAATGAAATGTTTTTTTTTTTTTTTCTTTTTTTCTTTCTTTCTTTCAGTCCTGTTGATAAGCTCTGTTGTCACAAAAGCCTGTTTTATGTGATTTTAGTATTTTTGAATTATTTGGAATCATTTTGACCGCTGAAAATTGAAATCCGGAATATTTTCATCCTCTAAAGAAACTTATTGCACAGAAATAATTGCTTCATTAAAGTAAATGCAGGTTTGAAAGGGTTCATGTAATGTGACTCTTGAGTACTGCCAGTTCTTTCAAATCTCCACAGATGTTGCGATAGTAATTGTGCTGTGTATGTTCTACAACAGTTCTGTGTTATTGTAGGATTGTTCTGTGTGCTCAGTGTAGCCAATGGGTACTGAAGAGTGGACATTTGCCATTGTGTAACATGGCAGCTTTCAGGCTTAACTTTGCTGAATCTATAAAAAGCTGGGTTTGGGGGTCATGCACTTAACCCAAAGTCATGAACAGTCCATTGTTGCCAGTGCAGAAACAGGCTGTCAACTTGCATAAAGAAGTTTGTCAAAATTTTTTTGACAGTTCAAAAATATAGCAGTTTTGATACCTGGTGACCACAAACATCATCCATTCAGCCTTGCATTAAGTAGATCTGTTTTAGCTTTTGACAATCTAAATCCCTGACCAGGTCATTTAATTCTGACTTATCAGATGAGGATGACCAGGCATATAGGGTTCAACATCTGGATCAATGTCCTTTTCCACATATGGTTCATATGCTGTGGCAGCACGGTATCTAGCTTCAGAACCGGCAAACCTGCCATTGAGCATTTTTTTCCCCTCTCTCATTGTAAAACGTTTTTGGGTATGTGAAATGTAAAAATCTATATAAATTGGTTAAATTATTAACTTTATATTCAATTATTAAAATTTTAATATTAGGACCTTAACACTCAATTACCAGGACTGTACCTTGTAAGACTGTACATTTGTAAGTTACTGTGAATAAGAGCTTCCTAGTTTGATTAAATGGAAATATATCAGTTGTAAGTGGCACGAAAGCAGCATTTACTATTACTTTGTGGAAAGTATGGTTGTCTTTAAAGCAGACAGCTCCTCTGCTACGTAAAGGTTAGAATGAAAGACAACCAGTGATATGTCACTGAGATCAAGATATTCTGAGCTCCTGTTTGCGCTAGACTCTCTTTATCCAGTCAATGGGCTGCTGAAGTACCAGCATTAATGTGGCAGTGAGTGACTAGCTGACAGTGAGCTCAGTGTGGCTGGGGATAACATCTCTTAATTAGGGTTCGAACATTGGCATTGCAAGGGATCTGTTATTACAGTAAGGATTATTATAGCCCAAGCATGTGAGGGACTGTGGTAGCCTAGTGGTTAAGAAACTGGACTATGAACCAGAAGGTCCAGGGTTCAAATCCCACAAATGCCAAGCTGCCACTGTTGGGTCCTTGAGCAAGACCCTTAACCCACAATTGCTTGAATTATAACTGTATCAATTGTAAGTCGCTCTGGATAAGGGCGTCTGCTAAATGCTATAAATGTAAATGCAAAGGACCTATTGTTTCCAAAAGGATTTAGTTTTTTTTTTTATTATTCAGATGTACTTTATTATTATTATTATTATTATTATTATTATTATTATTATTATTGCCAAAGTACCAGAGGTGCTAAGCCTTTTTGTTTCTGTAAGGACTCTCTTTCTTCTTCAAGACTTGGTCATTTTGAAGTGTTTCTCATGGGTGATATTAGTCACCGCTGCAGAGTGACACCAGGGCACCAAGATATGCCATTGAATGTCACTGAGTCAGGTGATCTAGCATACGGTTGCACCTACGTGTACTTCGGTGTTTTGAGATTGAAATATGAGCCACACCCACCAGGAAGTGAGTTATTGTGAATTTGTGTGTTTGGACATGTCTTGCATTTGCAAAATAGAGCTGATTTTTTTTCTCTTTTAGCACGTACAAGAACAGCAATATGCGTCACTGGGTAGCACTGTCGCCTCAGCAAGAAGGTCCTGCGTTCAATCCCAGGGTGGAGCAGCCTGTGTCTTTTCTGTGTAGAGTCTGCATGTCCTCCCTGTGTCTGTATGGGTTTACTCCTGGTACTCTGGGTTCCTCCCACAGTCCAAAGACATGCATTAGGTTAAAGTGAGGGTATGTGCGACTAGTCTTGATGTAAACTTGTGTATCGGTGTAACTGTGTGTGTGTGTGTGTGTGTGTGTGTGTGTGTGTGTGTGTGTGTGTGTATGTGTGTATGTGTGTATGTGTGTGTGTGTGTGTGTCGCTGAAATAACCATTGTTGCTGATTGCGATGTTAAATAAACTAAATAAACAAACAAGCACAGCAATGTACTTTACATAATTCTCTATTCAGTCCAGAATGCACTTTTGTGCTAAAGGTGCGGAAACAAACTAAATATTGAAAACAAAATTACTATTAAGTCAGTTAGGCTGGAATGTTGGTTTCTTTGAAATAGTTTAAGTTTTCTAGAAAACTAGTGTTTCTAAATATGGTGATCAGTTAAATGACTGAAATGTGCTGCAATCTGAACTTGGCTTCTTATCTTCTACCCTCCACTTTAATTGATTCAGTGGTGAATTACAGCAGAGATTGAAAATTTGTGAACCCTTTGGTTTAAAAAAAACAAAACAAAAAAAAACACAAACAAAAAACTTTCTGCATAAATATGACCTAAATGCATTTGCCACTCTCAGATCTGTAGCATTGGATGATTTCCTTCAATAAATAAATGAACAAGAGTATTATATTTGTTGTCTCATTTGTGTGATTGGATCATCTTTATCTTGTTTTTAGGGCTTTTTAGCGTCATGTTTTAGGCCATATTTATGCGGAATTACAAACATTCAAGCGCCACTGTATTTGGTGATTGTTCTTTATTGCATGTTGAAATTTGAAGAGCTAGAAGAAACACATTGTGAGATAACACTCATGCAGGTGTACATGTGATGAACGAGACCCAGCTTGTATCGGACCCTTTTCCCAAAACACAGCGTATTTGGATAGTGGTGTTTGGCTCTATACTGTGACATAATGGCTGCATCCCAATTCAGGAGCTGCATCCTTCGAAGGACACGGACTCCGTGGTCTATGAAGGAGTGTCCTATATAGGCTACATAGATTGTGGTGAAGTCCAAACCCAAATGAGACGGTTTGTTTTACTGCAGATTTCCAGTTATTTCTTCCAGTTTCCAGATTTCCATATTTGGGATATGTTGGCTGGGAAAGAAGGGCACATTTCTCAGCCACATATGAAGAAGGATGCAGCCCCTGAAATGGTATGCAGCTAATGTATTTACTGCTTTTTGGATTCTGAATTTTAAGGAATCAAAATGGGTCATTGTATTGATGGGCTATTGATGGTGTTTTAGACCACTGTGCCAACCTAACAATTGGACTTGTCTCCGATAAAATATCAATCTAACTGGTGGAGAGAAACAGTGTGCAGTTGATGGTTTAAAGCAAAGAATTATTTTCCCACCTAGGTAATGACATGTAATATGAATATTGAGTATGTCAACCCTTTTGCAGTTTGTCACCAGAAGACAAATCTTCTTTAGACCAGATCTTTTTTTATATGATAAACATGACCCTGCCCACCATTGGTCAAACCACTGTCCTGCACGTTAGTCGATATTAATTCACATCTAATCAGTCTATTTGATGTTTATAGCTTTTTTGGCTTTTAATCAGTTGGTGGTTAGATATGCTGTCTATCGCTGATTAACAGAAATGGACAATAGCTGTTGAACTGCGTTTCAGACCAAACAGTGCAATTAGTTGTCACTGTATAATCGCAAAACAAAAAAGTTGTTACAGTATATAAAGTGCAAAACAAACAAAAAAGCAGTGTTTCTTAAATTTACTTTAAATATTTTTCCATAGCAGACATTATGAACCCAGTATATTCAATTTTTTGTGTGGTCAGTACAACCATTCCTGCATTTCAGGCCTGCAGAAACTTGGAACGGGACAGTTTTTAGGACTAGTAATGAGGTAAAAAAATCTAAACAATGATGTGATTTCAAACAGTCAACAAGTGATTATACAGAAGAGTGAGTACAAAGAGCAAAGATGGGCAGAGGATCTCCAGGTTATCAACAAATGTGAGAAATGTATTGAAATGTTTAAAAACATTGCTTCTCAAAGAAATCTTTGCAGGGATGTACATATTTCTCCATCTACAGTGCATAATATCATTAAACAATTCAAGGAATTTTAGTGCATAAAGGGCAAACTGAAGACCTGTGATGTCCGATTTCTCTGACAGCACTGCACCAAGCCCCACTGTTCATCAATAGCTGATAGAACCACACGGGCAAGGGATTACTTTATCAAACCTTTGTCAAGCTCAACAATAGAGTTACATACAGAGTTAAATGCCACTTTAAATGTTACTGTGCAAATATAAGCCTTACGTTAACCATGTCCAGAAGCGGCGTTGATTTCTCTGGGCTTGGAGGCATCGGGGATGGACCATCGCACAGTGGAAACATGTATTGTGGTCGGACCAATCAGTATTTTGTCATGGTTTAGATAACAAACTGGATATCATCTGCCCACCTTTGCTCCTCAAAGACAGCCTTTCCTGAAAACTGCTTTTGTACCAAATCATGATTATGATCACCTGCTGACATCAGTTGTTTGAAATCACATCATTATTTACAGTGATGTTTGAAAGTCTGTGAACCCTTTAGAATGATCTATATTACTGCATAAATATGACCTAAAACATCATCGGATTTTCACACAAGTCCTAAAAGAAGAACCCTGTTAAACAAATGAGACAAAATATTTACATTTACAGCATTTAGCAGACACCCTTATCCAGAGCGACTTACAATTGATACAGTCTTACAATCCAAGCATTTGTGGGTTAAGGGCCTTGCTCAAGGACCCAACAGTGGCAGCTTGGCAGAGGTGGGATTTGAACCCTGAACCCTCTGGTCCATAGTCCAGTACCTTACCCGCTAGGCTACCACAGTCCATTATACTTGGTCATTTTTTTTTTATTGAGGGGAAATGATCCAATATCACATATTAGTGCCTGGCAAAAGTATGTGAACCTTTCCTGTCAGTATCTAGTGTGACCCCCCCTGTGCAGCAATAACTGCAACTAAACATTTCCTGAAACTGTTGATCAGTCCTGCACACCGACTTGGAGGAACTTTAGTCCATTTATCTGTACAGAACAGCTTCAACTCTGGGATGTTGGTGGGTTTCCTCACATTAACTGCTCACTTCAGGTACTTCCACAACATTTCGATTGGATTAAGGTCAGGACTTTCACTTGGCCATTCCAAAACATTACCTTTATTCTTCTTTAACCATTCTTTGGTAGAACGACTTGTGTGCTTAGGGTCGTTGTCTTGCTGTATGACCCACCTTCTCTTGAGATTCAGTTCATGGACAGATGTCCTGACATTTTCCTTTAGAATTCTCTGATATAATTCAGAATTCATTGTTCCATCAATGATGGCAAGCCGTCCTGGCCCAGATGTAGCAAAACGGAGCCCAAAACCAGGATACTACCCACCACCATGTTCACAGATGGGATAAGGTTCTTATGATGGAATGAGTGTTTTTTTTTCTCCAAATCTAACAACTTTTCTTTTTAAACCAAAAAGTTCTATTTGGGTCTCATCCGTCACAAAAACATTTTCCAATAGCCTTCTGGCTTGTCCACGTGATGTTTAGCAAACTGCAGACGAGCAGCAATGTTCTTTTTGGAGAGCAGTGGCTTTCTCCTTGCAGCCCTGCCATGCACAGCATTGTTGTTCAGTGTTCTTCTGATGGTGGACTCATGAACATTAACATTAGTCAATGTGAGAGAGACCTTCAGTTGCTTAGAAGTTACCCTGGGATCCTTTGTGACCTCGCCAACTATTACTCGCCTTGCTCTTGGAGTGATCTTTGTTGGTCGACCACTCGTGGGGAGGGTAACGATGGTCTTGAATTTCCTCCATTTGTACACAATCTGTCTGACTGTGGATTGGTGGAGTCCAAACTCTTTAGAAATGGCTTTGTAACATTTTCCAGCCTGATGAGCATCAATAACTCTTTTTCTGAGGTCCTCAGAAATCTCCTTTGTTCGTGCCATGATACACTTCCACAAAAGTGTTGTGAAGAGCAGACTTTGATAGATCCCTGTTCTTTAAATGAAACAGGGTGCCCACTCACACCTGATTGTCATCCCATTGGTTGAAAACACCTGACTCTAATTTCACCTTCAAATCAACTGCATCAAATCACATACTTTTGCCGCTCACTAATATGTAATATTGGATCATTTTAGTCAATAAACAAATGACCAAGTATAATATTTTTTTCTCATTTGTTTAACTGTGTTCTCTTTATCTACTTGTGTGACAGTCTGATGATGTTTTAGGTCATATTTATGCAGAAAGGTAGAAAATTCTCTACCACTCTATTTTTCTGCTTCTCATTACTAGCCCTAAATTGTCCCTGTCCCATCTGTTTTTGGAATGTGTTGCAGGCCTGAAATGTAAGAATCGATGTTTATTAGCAAACTAAAAGTTGTTTAACAAAACAAAACATGAACTATCTTACTGCCTGCAATGAAGTAAAAGTTAATCTACAGAACATTGGCATACAGTCCCAACTTTTTTCTGATTTGGAGTTGTATTGTCATATAAACCTGACTTAATAATTGTTATTTTAATACATTAATGTATGTGTATATGGGTATGTGTGTGTGTATATAAATACATGTCAGTGGAAATTCAGTTTTGAATGAAATCTTTTGTCACAAAATCTGTTGACAGAAATGTGTATCCATTGCATTTAGAATGACAGTCGGGTTCATATTTAAGATTAACCTTCCTCACTAATTAAACAGATTCTGTCTCTTGCCACTAGGGACACAATGCCTGAAGGATGGAGGGAGTGTGCTCTCACAAGGGAGCCTTTTAATATGAATTTTGGTTAAAAAAGCTGTTTTCCATTGGTAGTGCTGAGATGCAGATCTGCCCTGCAGCTTCCCCCTGGTTGTAATCATTAGAGGCTGTCAGGCTAATGGTCTGTGGCTGTTGGATAAGGGGTACAGAGGGCATCTCTTACCCCAGGCTTCCCTCTGCTTCCTAGTCTTTGGTGGCATTTATAAATTGTAAAGCTTGATGAACTTTACGCTACATTTTAAGATCAAACTAGTTGCCTTGTTTCTGGTGTGTCTTTTATTTGTATCTCTCTTTGTCACTGTCTGATAGTGGATGCTTATTGATTAAATATAGTGTTGTTATAATGCACCAGCTTTCATAAATACGCTATAAAGTGCAGCTATGAAGTGATATAAACCATATGGTTATAAATCCATTGATGCCGTGTGATTGCCTTGAGATATTTGCATTAACAAGTAGCTGAACAGGTGTACCTAATGAATTGGCCAGTGTGTGTATGCTGTAGTTTATTATTTAGCATTTGTGATGAGACGGAATTCCTGCACTAAGAACAATTTGCAAAATACATTTTAAAGGATATGTTTTATAAGGCAGCAGCTTGCCTTTGGTGCAGAAAGAAAAATCAATTCCTCTTCAGACTAAACCGATAAATCTACTTCATGTGACTTTTGAAGTGCTTTTTATTTGACTTAAGACTGTTAACAGTGGAGTAATTTGTTTGCAAATACTTGTCAGATTTTTTTGCCCACTCATCATGTCATGTTTTAATATACAGCCTTTACATTTATACAGCATGCTTTTCTGTATAGCTGTGGGCCTGAAAGTAGTTTAGTAATTAAAAGTGATGAACACTTACCTGACCTTTTCATCAACAGAACAGGTAATTTAAAACCCAGCCTGAAGGACAACAGCAGCAGCTTTGGTGTTACAGCAGTGCTGGTATGAGATCAGATGCGTTGCATCGTGTCAGTGTATTAAGAGACGAAAGCCACATTAACCTTTATTATTTTGTCTTCTCTCCTAAAGTAACAAAGTAAGCCAGTACCCTTTGTAGCAGAGAGACACAGTCTGTATGACATCAATGACTCCCTCAGAGTTTCTCTTAAGGGTCTCTTAACTGCACTTGAAAAATCACCCTGTAATTAAAAACGTCCTGTTTTATGTTAATTATATTGTTTCTTTAAACAGTTGATAGAATAAAACGGATAAATTACACTGCAGTGTCATACGTCATAGCTTATTTCTGTTATATAGCTGTTCTATTCATCAAACAGGTAGCACCATCACCACACAGCCAGAAGGTCCTGGGCTCGATCCCAGGTGGAGCAGTCTGGGTCCTTTCTCTGTGTAGTCTGCATCTCCTCTCGTATCCGTGTGGGTTTACTCTGGGTGCTCTTTGTTCTCCCCGCAGTCAGAAGACACGCTTTAGGATTATTGATTACACCAAAGTGGCCCTTGCGTACGCGCCCTCCCTGCAGTGGATTGCCACGGTGTCTAGGGTTGTTCCTTCCTTGTGCCCTGTGCCACTGACTAGGTTCTCCCGACCACCCTGTCTAGGCTCAAGCGGATAAGAAAACGAATGAATATTCATCAAACATATTTTAAAGTATTTGGAAGCAATTCTAGATTTGCTGGTATTGGCCATTGTTGCTGGCAATTTTTCGAGATAAAGGGGATTTAAACCCAAACTCTCTTCTTCTTGACTTTATGGTGCAACCCACAACAATCCAGAATGGTTCTACTCATTTCTTGTCACCCACAGTTCTGTTACTGGGTTCTATTGCCTATGCTAACCTTTTTTTCTGTTTTAAATATAGTAGCAAATAGTGAGTTGACAATTGAATTCAATAACTGAACTTAACTGAGTTGTTATAATTTGTCATTTTCCGTTACAGTATTAGTAATGTCTTATGTTGTTAGTCTTTATTTTTTTTTGCTCAATTTGATAACACAAGTATGAATTTCTTTTAAACACATATTGATGATTTTAATGCTAATTTTAATGTTTTTACGCTAACAAAATGTCCAACCAACCAGTAGCATCTGTTCATAAACGGACATTTTACCAGGAACTGGTTATTTAATTTGATTTGGGTAAAACATTGACTTAACAACTTTAACAATTTAAGTATTTTGTAAACCCACTCTTAATCTTAAGATGGTCACACAATTGAAATGTTTTACCCTGGTACTAGTCTGATGTCTTTGTATTGCTGCCAGAGAAATATACAGAGTCGTTTGTATTCTGGCATGTTGAACTTTTCATTGGGAAATGAATCAAGAGATTAAACAGACATGACAAGTAAACAACAAGCATTCCAGTAACTCAGACAGACAATGTGAAGATTAAATGTATTTTTCATTGGGAATGACACAATTTTATTGCCTTTTCTTTTTAAGCTAAATGGCCTTCACTTGCCTTTGGTTTGATTAATTTCAAATGGCCATTTCTATGATTAGATTGAATACAAGTTTGTTTCATGTAATTTTAATAAAGAATGAAAGTATCAGATATGGTATAAATGAATAGGCTTTAGTCATTGTGGATGTCCATTCTGATTAAGGGTTGAGGCAGCCCATTATCAATTACTGCGCAGCCTAATGAAATCAAACTTTGAAGCCTTTATTATTAATTTTAAGAAAGGTCTATAAGTACCTTTTGCTGGGAGGACTTTATTGTGAATTCCTTGTATCGTAATACAAAAAATAAGCTGTAGCCTATCCCTTACCAAGGGTGACAATATTTGTGGAAGGGACTGTGAAACATTCACACTGAAGTTGCCCAAATCTATTTCTAAGTTTTGCATTTCATATTTTCTTGTAGGTGTGCAAAATATACAATAGAGGAAACTCAAAGTGAATGGTGGTAGATGGCAGTGCTGCAACAGTGACACACATTCATGTACCTGTTCTCATAAATATTTGTACATTTTCCAACTAAAGTCCATTCCAGCATTAATGTAACATGCATTAATCCATTTTTTTCTTATTAAAAATTTACTGCATTGATTATAACCATAAGAGT
>JAJAGP010006417.1:0-21875 GCA_025084515.1 Ancistrus triradiatus | reverse complement strand
AAACCATCATCCGATTGACACACAAATCCTAAAAGTAGATTAAGAGAAACTAATTAAACTAATGAGACAAAATATTATATATGGTTATTTATGTATTGAGGAAAATGATCAAATATTTTCCTATAAATAGCATCTGTGAGTGGTGAGTGGTGAGTGCTTTCAGTATCAGGTGTGACTACCAATACCTGTAACAAACCTTACCAAAAGTGTTGATCAGTTCTGAACCTTTTCTTCCATACAGAGCAGCTTCAGCTCTGCTTCCACAACATTTCGCTTGAATTAAGGCCAGGACTTTGACTTGGAAATTTACGAATCGTACAGGTGTTACGAATTATAATAGGAAAAAAAATCAGTCTTATATATATATATCTCATTCAGATCTGAATGACAGAAAACTAGTACAGATGAACCCTTGCAACGCCTGCTGACAGAAAACAGTATCGTAGTCTTGAAGGAAGGAAAACACATTAACGTTCCTTTCGTTTTCATTATCAATAAGTGTTCAAATATTATAAAACATATAAAGATAAGAATTATTGTATTGTACAGTACTGGACTAAATGTTTTCGTATTGTTTTTATTAATACTATTCTTTAAAATAAAACACTATGTATCTAGTATAGTAGTATCTAAATTACTAAGTGACAATGTTAATGACCAGTCATCGTCCATCTGGTCACCGTCCTCTTTCACTGAATGTACTGTGGACATTATACAGCACATACCTGCACCTTTATGCTTCTTCATCCATTCATTACTAAAATAGCTTAGGGGTCGTTGTCTTGCTGCATGACCCACCTTCTCTTGAGCTTCAGTTCATGGACAGATGTCCTGACATTTTCCTTTAGAATTTATAAATCATTGTCCCATCAATGATGGCAAGCCATACTGGCCCAGATGCAGCAAAACAAACCATGATACTACCACCACCAGGTTTCAAAGATGGTACAAGGGTTTTATGCTGGATTGCCTTGTGTTCCTTTCTCCAGGTGTAACAATTTATGTCATTTAAACCACAAAATTCAGTTTTGTTCTCATCTGTCCACAACACATGTTTCTAATAACTTTTTGGCTTGTCAGTGTGATACAGGGTGAGCAGAATTGTTATTTTTGGGTCTCTCTCCAACCCAGTGACACACACCATTGTTCTTCAGTGTTCTCTTTAATGGTGGATCCATGAACATTAACATTAGCCATGTGAGAGAGGCCTTTAGTTGCTTAGAAGTTACCCTGTTTTCCTTTGAGACATCGCAGACTATTAAATACCTTAGTCTTTGAGAGATCTCCTAGGGAGGATAACACTTTACTTGAATTGCTGCATAGAAACTCAAAACAACTCAGAGAATGAAAGTATGGGTGGCAGTGGTGGCTCGGTGGTTAGGGCTCTGGATCAGAAGGTTGAGGGTTCAATGCTGGCTCCATAAAGCTGCCACTGTTGCACGGTTTTTACTCCTCTCTGCTCCTTATTGTGTGGTAGACCCCTGCGCTGTGACCTCCCAACTTGCCGGGATATGCAAAGAGAAGAATGTCACTGTACTTTACAAATGTATAAGTACAGTACTGTGCAGAAATATTAACAATGGTATAATGGCCATATATACCATATTGGACGCGACAATTTCAAACTTGTTTTGTCACTCCATAATACTCTTGTCCACTGATCTTCATTCCAATCGTTGCAAGCTTTAGTATATCTTAGGCTTTTCACACTGTTTCCCTTTAGAAAAAGTGGTTTCTTGGCTGCTGTCCTTCTAAAAAGACCATTCCTGATCAAGCTTCTTCGGACTGTTGAAGGATCAACTTGGGATCCCAATTAAATTACCAGATGCTGCTATTACTCAAATGTAAGGGGAGGACACACTAAATACTTGCCACTGTAGCCTATAGAGGCTGTTTTTTTTTGTTATTTTTTCAAATACTGCTTATAAATTACCTGTATTTTCTGGTGATCATTATATCACTGCTAAAACAATGGAATATCTATTATAATGGTGGCCTAAGACTTTTGCACAGTATTATATAAATGGCAAAGAAGTCATTATTTAAATTAATTATCCACATTTGGACATCAGGTCTAGGAGAGACTTTAGTTGTTGATGTGATTTATTTGTGCCGCATCATGGCGTATCAGGTGTTGTTGGTGAACATTGGGTCCCCACTTTTCTCCACCCAAAAACCTGCGAGTAGTTTGATTGGTTGCTTTATGCATGTGATGCTCTGCAGCCTTGCTAATCTGTGTTCTTGCATTGCCTCCAGTCTTTCTGGGTTATGCTCCAGACCTACTGCGATCCTTACCAATAATGAACAATTGTTGAAGATGAATTTTATCTTGTTTGGCATCAGAGTCCTTTCAACCCCATTCTGTTCTCCAGTCTGTGTGGAGAATGACTAGGTAACTCTGACGCAGAGGTGGATCCGAAGTGGTGGCCAGGGAGGCACTGCCACTCTCTCGCCAGTCCTATCTGCACAATTCCAAAATCACCACTGACCAGAAGCTTGTCACAGACCTGTAGCCTGCAAATGTTCTCTTTGGGTAATCTGCTGCCCTGTGAAACATCATGAGGATACACCAGCTGTCTTCGGAAAGAGTCACAGCATACGTGTGAGTGTGTGGAGCATTCCACACATGGGCTGCAAGCTGTATTTGCCTGTTGTGGTGTAACACGCACCAGCTTTACGTGCGAATCAATGGCGGAAGAGAGAAAGACACCCAGCAGTTGATGGAAGCCTCGCCGTCTGCTCGGTGTTCATTTTGATGTGCACAGATGAGGTGCTGAAAGTGAGACGGCTAGCCTGAAAGCCCACAAGAGGAACCAGGGATCAGCAGATGGGACAGTCAAGGACAGGATGTGAAAGCTTTATATGATGACATGCATTTTCCATACGTATCGAGTGACAGGCGGTAGCATGCATACCCCTGCTTTGAGAGGGAACACATGAGAGGAATGACGCAGGAGTCCGGATAAACAACCGTCAAGGCCCTCGAGCTAATAAACACAACACTGGCCTGTTGATGACTAGAATGCAAGCCAGTAAACACATCCATGTGTGTGTAAGAGGAGACTACACAAAACTTCCACCCCTCCCCATCCGTCTAATATGAGAGATAAAAGTTTTGTTTCCCCCCTCCTTTTTTGTCTCTCTCCATCTGGATAGGGGCGGAGGGCTGAGGGAAAGAAGCAGGAGTGGGTTTCAGCTCTGGAATGGAATTTTGCGAGGAAGGGGGAACAGCAGGAGAGCGCTTGCGTTGTATCATACAGCCCAAGAGTTTAGCAAGGTGACTGGAACATTTCCTGTTTTCTCAGAAACCAAACCACAGCTTTAAAGCATCACAAATTAAAAGAATGCATTAGTCAAGGTTTTATTGCCATCGCAAATATGTCTGAGACAAATCGTTGTTCCTTCAGGACCATGGAGCAAACCACACAACACAAAAGTGTGTGTAATCAATAAGGGAGTATTGTTTATAGTACACATGATGCTTTGGGGCCAAATGTTTGTCTGTATAATGTGAGTAAAATATTAAGTCAAGGTCAAGTCAAGTCAGATTTATTTCTATAGAGCGCTTTTTACAATGGAGCATTGTCTCAAAGCAACTTTACAATTTTAGATTATCTCCTAATAACTACGTCCAATCCCAAATTGAGCAAGCCTAGGGCGACAGTGGCAAGGAAAAACTCCCTAGTTTCTAGGAAGAAACCTTGGGAGGACCAAGACTCAAAAAGGGACCCAACCTCCTTGGCGGCGTAGATGATAATTCAAATCATCTTCTATTCAATGAAATGCCCACAACAGGTAGTGTTGGGGTCACGTTGCTCTTGAGTTCTGAGTTCAATCCAATTCGTGGTACACCATTTTCTCCCCACCTTCCAAAAACATGTCATTATGTGGATTAACTACTCTAAATTCCCCCAGGCATGAGTGTGTGAACAAATGAGTAAGACCATAAAACAAACCCTCCATGATCAATAGTGGGCTGGCGGGAAGACCACAGAGTTGATACTATTCCTATAACTGTGTGTTTATTGGAGGGCTGTGTTCCATTTTATACAACGAGGACTTGGCAACAGTTAAGACATCTTCTTTGTTGAAAGACATTCATTAGTGCATCTTCGTTAACCTCTTCAGCATCACTACGTTAAATAAAACATTTATACATTTAAACTTGCATCTCATTTTATGTAAGGTCCAGTATAGTTTCAACACATACACTATAAGCAGTTAATCCCTAAATCTCACTGGGTTCCATGCCAGAAAAGTAAAAGATACAGCTTAGAATTGAACCTTTAGACACTTTAATGTTTAGTATCAGGTTACATGAGATTACAGTGGTGCGTAACAGTTTGGGAATCCTTTAAAATTTTCTATATTTCTGCATAAACATGACGAGTAGCAGACAAGAAACCACTTTTTCAAGCATGTCACACCAAATACTGACTTTGTGCCATTTTGTTCTGAAAATTGTGTGGTTTTTAATTTTGTATACATATTTCCTATGTTTTCTGTTTGTATCGTAATAAGGAGACTGAGAGATAATGATACAACCCCAAATCAGACTAAGTTGGGACGGTATGGAAAATGCAAATAAAAAATATATGCAGTGTTCCTGACATATCCTTTGACTTTTATTTCATTGTAGACAGTATGAAGTCAAGATATTTCAGGTTTTTTCTGATAAACTTTGTTTCATTTGTTAATAAACACCTATTTCTGCATTACAGGCCTGAAACACATTCCAAAAAAAGTTGGGACGGGGACCATTTAGGGCTAGTACACAACTAAATAATGATGTGATTTCAAACAGGTGATTATAATCATGATTTGCTACAACAGCAGTATCCAGGAAAGGCGGAGTCTTTGAGGAGGAAAGATGGGCAGAGGATCTCCAGTCTCAACAAATGTGTACGAAAATTACTGAAATGGTTTAAAACAATGTTCCTCATTACTAGCCCTAATTTGCCCCTGTCCCAACTTGTTTTGCAATGGTTTTGCTTTTCAAATTGTAAATTCACACAGATCAATGCACACAATGTCAACATCTGGAATAAAACTTCCAAAAACCATCACACACAAAGCACACATATCTCAGCCCTCATTATTCCAGCCAAACAGAAATAACAAAAGCCTCATCAAGCATCAAATTAGAACCAGAAGGAAATCAGTCTTTCATTTAAAATATTAAAACGGTCCAAATATATCATCAGTTAACAATCTGAAACCAACTTCACAAAACAAGCAAACAAATCAACAAAGCAATCATTCACATTCTGTTTTAATCAGCATCAATATGTGTAAGAATTACTCTGAATTACTCCTATACATGAAGACTAAATGTTAAAGAAACAAAGTCTGATGGAAAACGGTTGGGCACTCACCAAAGAAATCTGAATAATTACATAAACCACAGGCCACTGTTTCATCTTTCACTGTTAAGTGAACAACAGCGCCATAAATTTTGCTCCAGAAGAAGTTTCTTTCTTTCTCTATTAAGCACACTGTCCTGTTTCCATGACATATCTAGGACTTTGAGATGCCTCTCAACTATTAGCAATCAAAATCTGATTGGTTGATACAGCCAGTTATGCTGAAGCTTAACTGGACCTGTGAGGTCTCTACCTGAAGCCCTAGCCAATCAGAGCGTTTAGCTTGGGAATTTTTTTTAACCCTTTCACCTCCAAGCAAAATGTAACATCAAGACTATTTCAATACGGTGGTATGTCGGTTCTCGACCACATCGGAACTAAGTATTTGCTCGATACTCATCGTTTTTGGTTCTCGACAAGCCTTCTGGAATGAATTATCGACGAGAACCGAGGTACGACTGTATTGTGATTCGATGAATTAAATGATAATATAATGAAACAATGTTTTGAAAACTCCATCTAATTAAATTTGATTTCAACTTTTCTTCATCTAATTATGTCCGATTTCACCCAGGGTAGAAGGGGGATCGCGATTTGAGTCAGGTTCTTTTCATAGCACTTCCTTTCACGTTTGTTCCTTGCTATAGTTGCTTCTGGTCAAGATAAAATTTTTCGCTGGCCCGCCATTGCAGTGACTGAAATTGGAGTCCTGTCCAGCCAGCCTGGACATCACACACAGGTACAACTGTCCATGCTCGAAGAAGAGGAGGCTGGTTGGATGCAATGGCAATCCCATCCAGGACATGGTTACCCTGGATCCTGTGATTTCCAGGATATGTGCCAATTACACACCCATGGGGACTGTGGTAGCCTAGCGGGTAAGGTACTGGACTCTGGACCAGAAGGTCCAGGGTTCAAATCCCACCTCTGCCAAAGCTGCCACTGTCCTTGAGCAAGACCATTAACCCACAATTGGATTGTAAGGTTGTACCAATTGTAAGTCGCTCTGGATAAGGGCGTCTGCTAAATGCAGTAAATGTAAATTTAAGTCTGATGTGACTAATACTCCATTAGCTTGGCTGAAAAAAGCCAGATATACACTGTGCGATTTTATCCCATTTTAAGCCCGACTTGGTCATTGCCTACTGAATTACAGGATCGGTCCGAATTTTAGCTCGATCGGCTGACGTTTGCCATGTAGTGTGAGAGGGGAAGCGATGCCTGATTAAATTAAATTCTGGTCACTTGTCTCGCACTTTCAGAGGACTTGCAAGCTGGTTTCTTAAACTACTGAATATATTGTAGCTCATTAGTAAGCCGCACGTTGTAGATTGCATTGGTTATAGACAGTTGCATACTGATACTGAAAGTTGAATTTGGCAGCTGACAAAATCTGTCCATGTCACAGTATACACAGAGCGAGTTGCAAAACGACGATCCAGGGTTTAAATCCCACTTGCACCAAGCTGCCACTGTTGGGTCCTTGATCAAGACCCTTAACCCATAACTGCTTGGATTGTAACAGCTGCAATTGCTAAGGTTGTATCATTTGTAGGTCGCTCTGCTAAATGCCTATGTAGAAATGGAATCATAAATAGACAGTATGTATATAGTACAGATTAAGTCCTGTACTGGAGTTCTGAAGCACATATGTAGCTGGCAGCAAATGTAAATGTTGGTGTAAATGGACTGTCCCAGTATTGATGAAAACATCTACGTTTTCATCCTGCTAGATCCCTGGTGTGAACCAGGTTTCTGTCTCCTGGGTGCAGAGGGCTGGATGAACAGTATGTGAAAATCAATCCCCACTACAGATCTGCTGCCTTGGCTCAAAGTGAGGCTGCACCAGGCCAACAGCAACACAACAATCACAACCTCAGAATACAGCCTCTGAACTCAACCATCCACACACACATACACACACAATTACACTGCTCGGTTCTAACACACTTGAGTAACAGCTACCCTTGCGTGGCACGTTGTTAAATAGCTGTGGCATGCTGTAAAAGTGTACAGGAGCATTAACAGGCGTAATTGAGATTAAATTGCAGGGCCCGAGGTTTTCGTTCTGGGTGCCACTGCTGTGTCAACCAACACACACAGTCTTGGTAAACATGTTTTCATGGGGACGTTTCACTGCCATAATGATTGCTCTAGTTTATTAATGTTACACTTAACTCGGAAGCAAATCTTTTGGGGCTCTTAGCTTAATAGTTGCAGTTGTGGGACCAGCAAAATGTTCCCAAAAGGTAAAGAATATCGGAAGTTTCTATCCGTTTGAGGACATGTAGTCTCCATAAATACATGGTCTCACACACCCGCATGCTCACCTCCAGCACGTAGTCCGCTGCAGCACTCCCAATCAGCAACCTGATAGTCTGGGAACGTCCTATAAAAGCACTCCAATAAAGAATCTGATTAAATAACCCCCACTTTTTGTCTTTCTTGTGCTTGCTCCCTGTTCATTCCTTTTCTTCTTCCTGCCTATTCTCCCTTTATGGTTCTTTCCAGCTTTCTCAAAAACAGTTAGAAATATAATACATTCCAGGTTTTCATCCCAGGGGCGTATTAGTTGAAACAGAAAGCAAGTACAGGTCATGTGCTCTCATTTGAGTTGTACAGGGCTGAATTGTAAGAGTGAAAATACAGAGATTGTATTTTAAAGGGAGGTGCGGCACGGTGGCTCGGTGGGTACCACTGTCGCCTCAAAGCAAGAAGGTCCTGGGTTCAATCCTATGTGGAGTGGCCTGGGTCCCTTCTGTTTGGAGTCTGCCTGTCCTCCCCCTGTCTGTGGGTAGCTTTACTCCACACACAGTACTCCAGTTTCCTCTCAGTCCAAAGACAAATAAAGTCAATTGGAGTTTCTGAAGTGCCCTTAGTGTATGAGTGTGTGTATGAGTGTGAGTGTATTTGCCCTACAATGGATTGGCGCCCTGTCTAGGGTTGTTCCTGCCTTGTGGCCTGTGTCGCCGGCTAGGCACCGGATTAAGTGGATTAAGCAGATAAGGAAGTGAATAAATGAATGAATGTTTTAAAGAGATCTGACATACTATAGAATATGTGTGAGATATGGATGTGATGATACACTGGGATGCTATTATGAGAAGTTGTTAAATTGTTGATTATTGAAATCAGACACTGGTACTGTACTTTTTAAAATGTTTAACATGTCCACTTCATTTTTTTGTGATGACTTTGAATTCAATTGTATTTGTTTGTATACATTTTCTCACAACCTTCCATTACTTTCCCCATGCAAACAGCTGAGATTCAACTCCGCTGCACATCCTTCCACACAACCTGCTTGAAAAACAAGTGTGGCACACTTCCAGAACATTAAAAAAATCTTTTGTCAGGCTTCAGTTTGGCTGTCCACTTTCTAATTTCCGAGAAAGTCTCAAGTCTCTCAAGTGTTTACGTTAGCTCTACAAGCACTTGGCCATCCATTGTCATATACAAGTGAAGCATTTCCCTTGGCCTTTTTCTACTACCCAGTGAAATATCAACTATATCTTCCCAAATCAACGGAAATCCCTAACAGAGTGAGCACTAGTTGTTAAATAGAAAAACCAAAATACTTGAGCATTTTTCTTATCTCTTTCTTTTGCTTGCATTTTCAGAAAGGTGTTGTTACATTTACTTAACCAGGTGTACTTTATACAACATGGCTGGTATCACTGCTGGTATCCAGTGATCCCCAGACAAAAATAAATTCATCCAGCAATAGCAGCAGCTTACTTTTAATGCCAATAGGTTGCACACCTGGATGGACATGGCTTAAGAGATTCTGTGCAGAAAATGTGAACAGCAGTACTGACAAATAGTGCGGTGTAAAACATACAGGAAAAAAGGGTGTCAATGAATTTGGTCAGCAAAATGACTGAACCTTAATCCCATAAAAAGTTGTGAAACTACTTGGGTAGGCACCACATATTCCACCTGCTAATCCTGCCTGAGGATAATGGGAGAATCTTCCACATTTGACTTACGACACTGGTGTAATCTCTTTATTAAGGAAGGGAAGGCATAACCAAATAAAGGACATGTGACTAATTTCATGTCTGGGGGGAGCTTAATATTAGGTTAGTGCTGATCATATGGTAGGCGGTTATGTGTGGTTGCCAGAGTCTTTGTACAGGATGCATAGGAAGGCAAGGCAAGTGAATGGTGTTACACAGTAAAAATGTAAGATACATAATGCATGTCACTTTGTAAAAATTCCACCATAAAGGTGATTTGTCACTGTTTTGTTTTGTTCCATAAGAAGTTGCAGTTTTGTATGGATTACAATGTTTAAAGTAAATTCCAGTGGAGTTTGGCATCAAAAGACATGTATGTTTGGGTCGGAGTGGGGGGGCTCGAAAATATTCTTATCTACAAATGGGGGCACTGCAGAAAAAAATTGGGAACCACTGCTTTAGATCATTTACAAACCTTTGCACAAATGTGTTATGAGCGTACAAAAACCACCAGCAATACGTGCTGTGTATATTTTGTGTTTGGATAAGTGTTTGACTAGTAATGGCATATTTAGTCTGTCACATACAGTGGGGCAAAAAAGTATTTAGTCAGCCACTGACTGTGTAAGTTCTCCTACTTAGAAAGATGAGAGAGGGCTGTAATTTTCATCATAGGTACACTTCAACTATGAGAGACAAAATGAGAAAAAAAATCCAGGAAATCGCATTGTAGGATTTTTAAAGAATTTAATTGTGAATCATGGTGGAAAATAAGTATTTGGTCACCCACAAACAAGCAAGATTTCTGGCTCTTACAGACCTGTAACTTCTTCTTTAAGAAGCTATTCTGTCCTCCACTCGTTACCTGTATTAATGGCACCTGTTTGACCTCGTTATCTGTATACAAGACACCTGTCCACAGCCTCAAACAGTCAGACTCCAAACTCAACCATGACCAAGACCAAAGGGCTGTCGAAGGACACCAGGAAGAAAATTGTAGACCCTGCAGCAGGCTGGGAAGAGTGAATCTACAATAGGCAAGCAGGTTGGGTGTGAATAAATCAACTGTGGGAGCAACTGTAAGACAATACAAGACCATTGATAATATCCCTCAAATCTGGGGCCCCAGACAAGATTTCATTATGTGGGGTCAAAATGATCATGAGAACGGTGAGCAAAAATCCCAGAAACTACACGGAGGGGACCTGATGAATGACCTGCAGAGAGGCTGGGACCAAAGTAACAAAGGCTACCATCAGTAAACACACTACGCCGAGAGGGACCTCAGATCCTGCAGTTGCCAGGCTTGCCCCCTGCTTAAGCCAGTTACATGTCCAGGCCCGTCTGAAGTTTGCCATAGAGCATATGGATGATCCAGAAGAGGATTGGGAGAATATCATGTGGTCAGATGAAATCAAACTAGAGCTTTGCATCCCAAGAACACCATACCTACTGTGAAGCATGGGGGTGGAAACATCATGCTTTGGGGCTGTTTTTCTGCAGAGGGGACAGGACGACTGATCCGTGTTAAGGGAAGAATGAATGTAGCCATGTATCGTGAGATTTTAAGCCAAAACCTTCTTCCATCAGTGAGAGCATTGAAGATGGAACGTGGCTGGGTCTTCCAGTATGACAATGATCCCAAACACACCGCTCGGGCAATGAAGGAGTGGCTCCGTAAAAAGCATTTCAAGATCCCGGAGTGGCCTAGCCAGTCTCCTGACCTCAACCCCATAGAACATTTGTGGAGAGAGTTGAAAGTCCGTGTTGCGCCAAAACATCACTGCTCTAGAGGAGATCTGCATGGAGGAATGGGCCAAAATACCAGCTACAGTGTGTGCCAACCTGGTGAAGACTTACAGGAAACGTTTGACCTCTGTCATTGCCAACAAAGTTTATGTTACATTGACCAAATACTTATTTTCCACTATAATTTACAATTAAAGTCTTTAAAAATCCTACAATGTGATTTTTTTTCTCATTCTGTCTTTCATAGTTGAAGTGTACCTTTGATGAAAATTACAGACCTCTCTCATCTTTCTAAGTAGGAGAACTTGCACAATCAGTGGCTGAATAAATACTTTTTTGCCCCACTGTACATGTACGAGTATCAACTGACCATAAATCGTAGGTAGTTATGTTGTACCACATGTAGAGAAGATCCTATGTGTAGTTTAAGTGTGTTTGGTTAAAAATCCAGCAGAACATGGAGGATTTTGCTATTACACAAACCTGAACTGTTAAAATGCATAATTAAATTGTAATATTGTCTAGTAAGTTATGTGCACAGTGTAGTGCTACTGGTAATCTTCACAATGTTTGTGGCAGTATAAAATTATAGGCTCGTTAATATTCAGTTTTACTCAAATTGTATTACAATGAAAACTGAAAGGAATTTGGCAGCCGTTCCAACCCAAAGCAAACACATGTTATGTTTTGGACACTTCTTTGCTGTAGTCATGGAAATCGTGTGGAGGCTAACTGGTCAAAAAGTTAAATCAACAAGCTTTTCCTATTTTATTGCAAGTTTAGCAGCTAAGCAAGCATTTGATCTGCTATAACTTTCCCCATCTTGGAAATCATGCTGGGGTCTGTTTTTAAGGAGCAAACAGTCATTCAGAAATTTCATTTATGTACAGTGTTCTCCATTTCCATGCTCGTTTATGCTGGGTTATGCTGGTTAGCCCTATTTCAGTATTAATTAAGCAGATGAACATGCTAAATTAAACAATTTTTGCTTGTCTTTTTAAAAGGGCTACTCCACGACAGCTTTAGCAAAACAATCTAGCTAGCATGTAGAAAAAGCTATCTATGTCAGCATTTCTAAAGCAGCTATATTACGTGTGCACAATACATGATAAAGATTTTTTTGTGTGTTTTCATTTCTTGCAATTGTATGATTTAAACTCATAACCATCATTTTTTGCCAGTACTAAAACATAAACTAAAGGAGTAAGGCTAATTATTAGCTTTGTCACAAGATGTTTTTCACTCACACTCTGACCCTCATCAGGATACAAAGAAATTGAAATAGAAATTGAATTAATCTACATAGACATGGCTGGACAGTTTTTATGTGTTTATTTATCTCACTGTTCCAACACTATTTGCAACCAAATTCACTCCTCTGAGATGGCACCGTTTAACACATTTAATGACACTAATACTGCAAACCAAGCTAGTTTCATGATGAGCTTTAAAGGCGCTTGCCCTCTTGCTCTCTGGTACACGATGTTAGACAGCTAACACACATGCGAGCATGTTAGCTCGGCCCTTTGCTACAGGGCAAGTGTGTGAGTAGTGATCTATTGCTAAGCCCAGGCTTGTCATTCCTGAGCTGAAGGGAAACGTGTCGTATTTCAGCGCTAAATACGAGTAAACCCGCTTATTGTGACAGCTAATCTCCTGAAACAACCAATTTCACGCAACTGTCCACATCTGTCAGCCATTTACCATATGCCCACTTACCACATGCCTTCAGCACAGAGCAAGCACTCTCAAAGTGGCATACATTGTCAGATCATACATGAAAAATCACTTTTGGAGTAATGTGTATGTGTATTTTGATTATGTATTTATTGTAATACATAGTTAGTGAGGGGCAGCAACTTATAATAATTCCACACTTAACACATTAACTTTTTGTGTTTAAGATAACACAATGTAACTGTACACTGTTAGGTAAAAGAAAACACATTAGTTTAAATACGTTTCAGTCATTTACTGATCAGTACTGTGCAAACATCTTAGGACACCGTTAGATTTGTTGTTTAGCAATGATATAATGAGCATATATAAAATGCACTTAATAATCCGATAACTGCAGATAAATCAGATTTTGTCAGTAATCCGATCAAGTTTACATGGACTTGAATAATCAGATAATGGGAAAACCCCGGGTTTACATGACTCAGACAACAATTTCAGGTGAACCAAATTTTAATAATTAATAATCAAATTATTCATTTGCATTTCAGAGTCTCCATAAAGTGTCAAATTTGCTGCCTTTAATTCTTTGGCACGTTTATTTCCAGGGTTGCCAGATCCAGTAAGCAAAAAACACCAAAAAGAGGACAAATAAAATCAACTCTTTAAAATACACAGACCTGGCAACCGTGAAGGAAGGCTTGCAAACATGCACAGACTGAAAACACTGATTATAATCAGATAACTGCTATACGTGCTATGAGTAATCTGATAACTGGAGTAAAATCCATCTTTCTTTATCGGGTTCCTTAATCTGATTTCTAGACGGGGTATGTAAAGTGCATGTAGACACACTCAATGATTATACCTTAAAACTTCAGACTTGGATTCCTCACTCCATAATCCTTTTTTCTACTGATCTTCATTCCAAGCTTTGTGAGCTTTAGCATATCTTAGTATAGCATATCTTTAGCATATCTGTCTTTTTACCCTGTTTTTCGCTGTTACCCTTCCAAAATGACCATTCCTGATCAAGCTTCTACATACTGTACAACGGTCAACTTGGCATCCCGATGAAGTGTAAGGGGTGGTCACACTAAATACTTGCCAATGTAACCTACATATTTTTTTTATGTTGTTTTTCAGTAGAAACTGCATACAGATACTGAGAAGGAATTATATATGGTCATCATACCACTGCTAAAACAAAGGTATAATCTAATGGTGGCCAAAGACTTTTGCCCAGTACTGTATATCTCAATTTAAAAAAAGATAACAATGCCATTAGGGTTATTGGCAATGCTAAATTGGCATGGGGAACAATAGTGGCTCTTACACTATTCATCTTGCTATGTGTGTGTAGTTTGTATATAGCTTAGCCAAATTGTATAGCAAATGAAAGCTTTTAGTAGTGGCTCAGCGGTTGAGGTACTGGATTACTGATTAAAAGGTTGAAGGTTCAAGTATCAACACTGCCAAACTGCCACTGTTGAGCCCTTGAGCAAGACTCTTAACCCCTCATTGTTTGAATGGTACCTTGTTAAATTGTATCAGTTGTACGTTGCTGTGCTAAATGTTGTAACTGTAAAATATAATGTCATTTTTACATATGTACACACACACACCAACTATTCATATAAACATCCACATAGGTCACATTATAGGTATGCAATTATTGACTGTAGCTTATCTGTTGCTATACAGTGTGTCAGCCATTTAACCTGTCATTCAGTGAGTGCATTTACATGCACTTAATAATCCGATAACTACAGAAAATCCGATTTTACATTTACATTTATGGTACATTTAGCAGACGGCCCTTATCCAGAGCAAACATACAACTGATACAACCCTTTACAATCCAAGCAACTGGTGGGTTAAGGGTCCAACCGTGGAAGCTTGGCAGAAGTGGGATTTAAACCCTTGAACCTCTGGTCCATAGTCCGCAGTAACTTAACCGCTAGGCTACCACAGTTGTATTACTGACAGATTTTGTCAACCGGTTTACATGCACTTGAGTAATCAGATAATGGGAAAACCTCTTGGTTTTACGTGACTCAGGCAGGGTTTCTAAATAATTTAACCAGCCAATAATCTCATTAGAAATATGTGACATAAATTTAAAACTTTAATATTAAACTCATCAAATCTTCATTTTCTTGAGTATATACTGCGTTTCAGAGTCTTCACAAAGTGTTCGATAGCCGTTTCATGCTTTTAAATTCCGTGGTTGCATTTAATTGCCAGATCCTACTAGAAAAAATCTAATGGAAAAAGTGGCCAAATAAAGCCAATTCTGTGTAGAATGGGTGTTGCAAACAAGCTGTGCAGATGCAACAGACTGAGAAAATCGATTGAAATTGGCTAACTGGATACATGCTATGAGTAATCCAATTACCTGGGGTAAAGTCCAGCTTTCTTATTAGATTTTTTAAATCTGATTTTCTAGTTCAGAGTATGCTCTATACATGACTACTTGAAATCCGGACTAGGAATCGGATTATTAAGTGCATAATAAACAGGCTATCGTAGCACCACTGCTGATCAGATGTCATTTGGGTGGTGGATTGCTTCTCAGCACAGCAGTGATACTGACATGGTAGCTACTTAATACGTGTATCCTCCGAATTAAGCAAACAAAAACCGAATTAAGGCCTTTCCACACCATATCTACAGACAAAAAAACGCAAATCAAGTTTTGAAAATGACCACGCGTATGTTAATGCCATATCTTTCACAGTGAGTCCAAACTGATGGACTGTTCTAATTTCTGCTTTGTTCGGATGCACTCAAATCACACTGACCAATCAAAGCTCGGTCGTCAGGCAGAAACAGCTCATTCTGGTAGCACGCAGAGCACAAGAGCTTATATAACAGGCAACAGTGTTATGGTTCCACCAAAAGGCGAGCGAACATGTAAACCAAAAGGGGGTTTAGGACCCAATCAGATCCAGATGGAAAGGGTTAACCAAATAAACGAAAATAAAAAGGGAGGTGTGTGTGGGACACACGCAACAAACTGAAAAACAAAAGCTGCATCTATGCGGCTGGGCAGCTGAGGATCAATCTGCGATCACTTGCATCAGGTCGGAGCTCTGTCAGTAATACGACTGTGGTAGCCTAGCGGCTAAGGTACTGGATTATGAACCAGAAGGTTCAGGGTTCAAGTCCCACTTCTGCCAAGCTTCCACGGTTGGGCCCTTGAGCAAGACCCTTAACCCACAGTTGCATGGATTGTAAGATTGTATCAGTTGTAAGTTGCTCTGGATAAGGGCGTCTGCTAAATCACAGAAATGTAAATGTAAAATCTGATTTTCTGTAGTTATCAGATTATTAAGTGTGTTGCACCATGAGCAGGCTGATACTGATGTCAGCAAAAAAGAATAAGAAGTGCAAATGAAAGTGCCGTCCAAGGACGGACTCAAAAAAAGGCGTTTGATCTATATGAGAAAAGGGGAAAAAACGTGTTCACGCTGAAAGAAAAGAAAAAAGGGAAAAGCAGAGAGCATTTACCTTTAAACTGAGGCTACGTTCTCGGCATGGGCTCTGCTTACGCAAAAGGTGTAGGAGCGTGATCTAGTCTCAAGATAATGAGCGGAACCGAGCGAGGCGTGGCACGGGACTGCAAAGGCAGCGTGACATGGACGAGGAAGGATAGGAGCGAGGCGAACGCAGGTGGGAAGAACCAATTCCCCGATCGCGAAGAAGGGGGGTGCTGAGCCCGAAAAGGGCAGCAGGAGCAAAGGCTGGAGGAGAGGGAGCGCAAGGAGACCGGTAGCTATGGGGCTACTTTCCCTATCCTATCAGCTAAGCCCTACCGGTTACCTCGAGCTTCCAGTCTCTATCCGACTGATCCCCTACGCGGGCCCAGTCTACTGATAGCCCTAGCATGCAAAAATCTCTGAAAAAGGAACAAAGGCGAATGCCTATGGACATGTTTGCATAGTGTAAGACTGCGACACCCAACAGTGCTCAGGCACCCTCTTAAATATCTGAGGCCACAGGTGTCGCAATAAGGCAATAAGCGCTGATTAGGCTTGACGCAAGTGCAATCACGATGCCATTACTAGTATCAGTGTGATTAATAAACCGAAGCTGCCCTCAAGACAAAAAAAAAAAAACGCATCAGACTTGGTGTGAAGGTCCCACTACATTAAAAATCACATCTGTTTTTTTCTTGCGAAAAAATCGGACTCGTGGTGAATAGGACTGTAGAGTGGCATTTCATTCCATCATCTAGTATGAAACTTGGGAGCAACAAAAAAAAGTATCTGTGGGATGGGACCGTGGTAGCCATAGTGGGTAAGGTCCTGAGGACTAATGGACTCACAAGGTCCAGGGTTTCAAAATCCCACCTATGCTAAGCTGCCACTGTTGTGTCCTTGAGGCAAGGCCCTTAACCTACAATTGCTGGGATTGTAAGACTGTATCAATTGTAAGTCGCTCTGGAAAGGGGGTCTGCTAAATGCTGTAAATGTAAATGTATCTTCTAATTCCTGTAGATTCATGTCAACCTCGACACTTCACTAATGCTCCATCACAAAATGGGAGAAAGATTGTATTTAACGTCAGTTTTTAATGATCAAAGGACTTTCTTTTCCCTATCGTGATTTTGTTGTTTTGTTTGATTTTGTGTTCGCTTGCTTGATCTGACTGCATTTGCCTGTACTGATCGCTTTAATTAGCTGAAAAAAAGGAACGGGCGCTCTCAAGGAAACAGCCCCAAGACAAATGTTTTCAAACTTAAAATAACCATGGAACCTAAAACAAGGCTGGCCTATGGAAGTCCGGCCTCGCTGAAGAAGTTTCCCTTAAAAATAACTTTACACCTTATTTTAATGGTTGCTCTTACTTTTTGCAAGCTGTTTTTATCATAGGGAAACTCCACCTTCAGTGCAGCATAAAAACTTCAGCGAAGAGAATTAGTAAGTCAGTGCTAAGCAGAGTGAGAAGGTGTTTGCTAACAGGCAGTTTGAAAGAGAGAAAAAGAGGCGTGGCTGAAGAAGGAATGCTGGAACGAGCCGATCGAATTCCCTGTGGAGTGAGGGCACGCTGCTTGCTTGTTTATCTCACTCTCTCTAGCCTGGAGGCCATTGCATAATCACCACTGTCTTGTGTCTAATCGTCCCAGATTTCCACAGCTTTCCGGAATATTAGTGTTGTACACTGCTCTACATGTTGTTTTGCAATTTGGCCCAAGCGCGCAGTGTTGACTGGCGCAGTTGTGTGCATTGACCTGAATCGACTTACAACAAGAGTAACCAGCCAGGAGGGATATGAGACAATCCTCAGCGTCCAGGACACGTTCCGTCCCTTCCTGCACACGGGAAGCACTGCTCACCCTCTCAACAAACACTCATCCGACAGTGATGTGACAAAAGATAGGGGAGAGATAATTAGACGGACACGCAAGGGTGCAAGACACCACAGGACAGCTACCCTCTCCTCCGATACCGATAACAAACCGGCATTTATATACAACTGATTATTATGAAGGATATGAAAACAACACGGCAGTTTCAGGAGATGCAATTTCCCCCCCAGCACAGTCGGTCACATCACCAACCGCTCAGACGGCAGGCAGAGGGGAGAGACAACCTGCGGAAGAGTCGTTGTGTACCTCGAAGTGAGTGTCAAACTGGCATGCAGACATGTACGCAGACGTCACGAGGCAGCACAGACATGGGGGACCCATCACGAGCCCCGCGAGAAGGAGAGAGGACAGGACCATGGAGTGAATAAAATGGTTATTCTACCACTGCACCACCGTTTCCTTTAAGCCTTGTTAAGCCATAGTAAGCTTGTTCCCTGCAGAGCTTGTGGATAAACCTCTGCATGAGCTTATCTATTGCCTTATCTATAAAATACAGTTGAACCCTGCTACGCGGACCTCTGTTAAACTGTATTCCCACTCTAATCTCTGTTAATCTCTGGCAGGTTGCTCTATCCACACAGCGTGTGCACACGATGGTACACATGATGAACGGGAGATCTAGGTCGTTAGAGTGGGGGAAGCCTCGCCCAAGCTACAAAATAACGGGAGAAGGAGGGGCCAATACATTACATTACATGGACTACCAACTCTGCTGCATTGCCCGGAAGACTCATGCAATTTGCGAACCAGTTCCATTCCAAGAGTGGGTTCACATGTCCGAAAAGTTCGTATGTCCAACACATCTAGCCTAGCTTTAATTTTAGTGTCCACTGTTATGGCTCACCATATCTATACAGTCTCAACACAATTCTCAGCTTTTACACTTTATATCAGACCATTCTGAGGTTTAAAAATAGCGCAGTAATTCCACAAAAAGTAAAGTATGTACTGTATCCTACCAGACTACACTACCCATCCTCAATCTCTCCTTCCACATCATCCCTGCTCGGTGTGTCACCTTTGTTTACGTTCTGACTTCCTGATTTACTTTCTGTCTCATTTGGTTATTTAAACCCTGCATTTCCTTAGTTTGGTGTGAAGTGAGCATGTTTCGCTTCTGTGCGGTTTATGCTGTTAGTTTCCTGCTTCCTTGTGCGTGTATCATGCCATTCCTGTTTGCAGTATTTTGGACTGTCTGTGGACCCTTTATGTCCAGGTCTTAGTTTTGTAATTTCATTCAGTTCTCCAGTGTTTTTCAGTTTCTTAATAAACCTCTGCTATGTACCGATTTCTAGTATTCATCTCCCGCTTTCTGCCCAAGCTTGACAGTCAGGAACACAACCACTTCTTGACGAATATGACCAAAACCGATTGAACAACAACATTCTGCTCAACTGTGTTAAGCGGCAGAGATGTGAACTAAACAACCACGCTGATACGCAAGTTGAAATTCATCGACAGGTTTTAATTTTGCACTTATTTAAATGATTTTCATTGAATTGCACTTGCATGTGCCCATCTTTGAAAGTTGCATTTAGGGGACTTATGTAATGTAACAGATGCCCATATCCAGAGCAAACTGGTACAATCTTACAATCCAAGCAGTTGTGGGTTAAGCGGTTGCTCAAGGACCCTACAGTGGCAGCTTGACAGAGGTGGGATTTGAACCCTGGACCTTCTGTTCCATAGTCCACTAACATAAGGCTACAACAGTCCCAGTATTAATAAATAATATAAATATAAACAATATTAAAAATGTATATTATGCACATTACTATGCAACTTTTCACTCACTGTTGCAAAGAACCAAAATTTCTTGGCTTCTGCACTTCCAAAAAGACCATTCCTGATCAAGCTACTTTGGACTGTAGAAGGGTCAACTTGCCATCCTTGTGAAGCTGCTATTGCTCAAGTATAAGGTGAGATCAAACTAAATACCTGCCCCTGTAGCCTATAGAAGCTGTTTTCCTCCTGATTTTTTTAATACTGCATATGGCCTATGTCTTTTGCACAGTACTGTATAGTGTCCAATGAGCTCAATTCCCTGCAAAGGACTTAGCAAGACATGAATCTAAAATCTACAAACTCTGCCCAAAAGACATTTACTGTACACCTCGTAGCCGGTGAAAGGAGTGATGATGGGTGTGTGTGATGGTACTTTTGCTCCAGCAGCGCTAACACACCTAAGCGCCTCTATTTATTTTACGGCCACTTCTGGAGTGATACTTAACACTTGTACAAAGTGCTGTGCAGAGCTTTTATCACCGGCGACATCCAGATCTCACACATACTCTCCTTCTCTGTGACATCCATCCACACACTCCCATGCATTCTCACACATGCAGACACACTCCAGCTGTGGTGTGGTGATAACAGATGTAATGAGTGCATCTACAACGCTGCAGATCTCGTCCAGTACTTGCGTTTATCCCTGCCATCTATGTAGAGAGAGAGGGGGTAATTACTCAGCTCTGTGTTATGACACACACATCCACAGATGGACTCATTGCCATTTTCCACTATGCGCATTTCTTTCTCCAGTTCAAACAATGCAGCTGGTATGGGAACAGAGTGACGCAGTGCTAGTGCAGTGCCCTGAGAGAGCTCTTTATTCCAGGGAGAGGATTAGGATGGGATGGGACTGCCATTAGGTCATGGTGAATGAGAACACACTGAGCAACACACAGCTGTGCATTTAGCATGAGCGGAATGAAACACCGAAATCCCTGCTGTTATAGTCTAAGGGTTTTTGAAACGATCTGCAAAGGAACAGTGTGAGTGCAGGTTTTCATTCTAGGCAAATATGAGCCATTAAGCACATGAAGGCCAACTGATTAAACAAGTGGAAACAGGTTGGCATTAAAACCTCAGCCATGCTGAAGATCCCTACATTAGTGGTCTTACTAATTATGTCTATGAAGGCATATTGGACTTTGAATGCCTTGATCCAGTCTACTGACTAGTCATGATGAACATGTTCTTCAAAATGGCGCCATCTGAGCTTTCTCACAAATCTGATAGTACTTCATTTCTTTCTTCTAAATTAATTAAACAATAGCAAATTAAGAATAGCTATTGCCTCACCTCTCAAGTCCTTCTCTCAGGAGGACCTCAAGATCTGGGAGGCAAGGAAAACTCACTGTCATGTTCCTGGAACCAATCCATAGCCATACGACCCTTGTGGCATGGTGAATTACCCTGCTGAAAGTGTCCTTCTGCCATAGGGTAAACAGCTGCCATGAAAAGACTCGTCTCCGACCTGGCACCCATGTGGTGGAATGAACTTCCACTGGATGTCCGAATGGTTGAGTCTCTAGCTGTCTTCAAGTGTCGACTAAAGACACATTTCTTCACTCAGCACTTAAGTGAAGACTGAAAATGCAACTGCATATTACATAAAGAAACAACAACAACAAAACATTTGCTTGTGTGTTTTGTTGATTTACCCACATCAGATCCTAGCAGGTTCTGGTTGGATTGTGTTCTTGGGTTATTGCTTACTTGTACTAACATGAGGTTTTTTCTGCTAAGAAGAATACAAAGCACTTCTGTCAGTCGCTCTGGATAAGAGCATCTGCTAAATGCTGTAAATGTAAATGTAAATGGAATGATGAACTTGATCGGACACAATGCATAGGTAAGTTCTACTATCCAAACTGCTATCCACAGGTATCAGAGGACCCAGGATGTGGAAGTAAACATTCCCCACACCATTACTCCACCTCAGGCTGCTGACATATTGACACCTGACAG
>JAJAGP010006416.1:0-21903 GCA_025084515.1 Ancistrus triradiatus | reverse complement strand
GGATGAGAGCAAAATAGAACTTTGTGGTTTAAAAGAAAAGCGTTATGTTTGGAGAAAGGAAAACACTGCATTCCAGCATAAGAACCTTATCCCATTTGTGAAACATGGTGGTGGTAGGATCATGGTTTGGGTCTGTTTTGCTGCATCTGGGCCAGGACGGCTTGCCATCATTGATGGATCAATGAATTCTGAATTATATCAGAGAAATCTAAAGGAAAATGTCAGGACATCTGTCCTGTTTGAGGGGGTGAAATCTGAGAAATACTTTTGTACCTCGGTTCTCGACCACCTCGGAACTTGTCGAATTTGGTTCTCAACGTATTTTGACTAGAAAAATTTGTCTCGGTTCTCGTTGTTTGCTTGTCTGAGTCGAGCTGGGCGACTTGTTTCAGCCAAAACTCAATTCATGACTCATTCATGATTCATGATTCATGATTCATGATTCACGATTCATTACACAATGATTCAGGTCCACAATAGCCCTTGCTCAGTGAAGATCGCGTTTGTTTATCGTGTTTTTCTTTATTTTTACGTCTACAATACTGTATTCTTACTGCATATTATTCTCCATGAGTCCTAAAAAGGTTAGTTATATGAGCCAACTGAAAGCAAAAACAGAGTTGAATGCTCCAGATCACAGGCTGCAGTTAGCTTTGCAGCTATGCTAGCGCCCTGAGTTCACCAATAGAGTAAGTGTTTTGCTTTTAACTTTCAATCCATTACTCACTAAATTACATGAGATTTGAGAATGACATGCAGTTAATGTAAGTGTTGTAAAAAGTAACTTACGGATCAATATTTTTCACAGGCTCCGCCATGATACAGTATAGACTCCTCTACCAAACACTCATTAAACTCCTCGGTTCATGACACATTTAACACAACTTATGATGGATTTGTCGGAACATATCCCCATCGTGAATCAGAGAGCACCTGTACAATACAACTCCATTAATGCATATAATACCTTGTACAGTGTGGATTTTCTGGGGGTCTGGAACAGATTCATTCAATTTACATTATTCCTAATGGGGAGAATTTGTTCAGTGCTAGTCGTCAATACTGTATGCATCCCTAGTGCTTTCCATATCTCACTGGCAACCCTGCAATGTGTTCAATCTTGTGCTCTGTGCTACTGGTTAGTCCTACTGGGGTCCTCCTCCCTTCCATGTCCCTGAATTGGATTAAACAGATATGAATCTAAATGAATGACTAGTTAAGGTCTAAAAATGTATTTCTTACTAATTACGTTCACCAGTGCAGGGAGTTGTACAGTGGTTACACGGTTTTAGAATCCGCAGCAGAGCTTTGACTATCCTAGACTGCTTAGCTATCCTAAGGCTTCCAGGTCGTCTCTTAAATCCAAGAAATAAATGAGCCTATGTTGGCAAGGAGGTCAGTAGGGGAAGCTCCAGAATCTGTTTTCAATCTGGTGAGCCATGTAAAGAGAAGGACTGGCTGGCAATTCGCACAAAACATCATTGTGAAAGTGAGAGAAACAGGGAGAAGACGTGATGGTCCATCTACCCTCCCCCTTCACTGTGAGAAGGCTGTGTTATGATTTATGATAGAAGGCAACTCAAGGACAAACCAGAGAGCATCCATATCACTTCTCCTGCTTGTCTATATCACATTAGAACAAGATTAGTCTCAGTGATCAACCCTGTATCTTATTACTGCAATTACTGTGTATGTAATTGTCTATATTATTATTGGAACTAATGCTGGAACTAATACTAAGGTAGGGGTGGGCAATATGACAATATCGTATCATGATACATTTTGTTATTGTGTTTGTTATTGTGTATTGTGGTATTCTGACAATATGCTTTTCTGAGCATGTAAATGATATTGCCAGTGCTTAAAGAACACTGACCACCTGGTTGTTTCATTATAAAGAGTGTAATCAGTCCTGTTTAATTGGATGAAGTGCAGCACATTTTGAATAAAAATCACTTTAATAAATATGTGATAATATTTAAATAGCAGTTTTTAAGAATCTGTGTCTACTCATGCATTTTGTCTACGATCACAGGTATTGTGATTCATTATGATCTCAAATAGACAGAGAAGAAGAAGAAAACTCTATGATAGTAATCGGTAAATGTTTGATACACCATACAGACAGAAGTTTGTGGACACTCAAAAGATTCCATCCAAACAAGGGCATTAGTATGGAGTTTGTCCCACATTTGCTGCTACAGCAGCCTTTGGTCTTTTAAGAGGGCTTTCCACTAGATTTTGGAACATGACTGTGAGATCGGCTTCTGATGTTAGACAATAAGCCCTGGCTCACTTTTGGCATTCCAGCGCATTTTGAAGGTGTCTGATGGAGTTGAGGTAAAGGCTCTGTGTAAGCCAGTCAAGTTCTCAATCAAAGTTGGACTTCTATGGTCTTTGTTTAAGGACAAAGGGAAATTATATTAAATAAATATATTCTATGTATAATATTATAGTAAAATATATTTGAAATGGATACATTTCTGTATTTGTAAATGCACACTTTGGCTGGGATTATTAGGTTGCCTACTAGAGATTTCATAACTGTTGGCTATAGTTATCAGTTTCTGATAGCTTTTTTGTTTTATTGGGCTTGCTTAATTGATAATGAATGGGAGTGACAACCCAAACTCCAGCTAATGTTATCAGGTCGTAAACTCATGTTCTATAACCAGTCCTATTAAAGACAGCACATTATTGTAACATTTTTTACAGAGCATTATTTTATCACAAGGGAAAACTCTGGTCTGTGTGTCGTTCCAGGCTCTGTAAGCAAGAGGAAAAGTTCACAAGCACCAATGAGTGATGCGCTGAAACAAATATTTTTTAACATGCCAAGTGTAATGTTCTGATTTCGTCAGTAGCTGAAATTACAACAGTCCAAGGAGGTGTCTCTAATTATTTGTGAATCCTTTTGCAATATTATTCAGGCAGTGAGTGTGCATTTGGTGTGGGGAAGTCGCTCAGGCCTCCAGTACTATTTCCTCTAGTATCTTAAGAGTGTTAATTAAAGGCAACTCTCCCACTATCTGGTTGAGTAATTCAGCTAGACTGTGGGTGCCTATTTTTGGCAGTGCCACCATGAATTGGACCAAAAAAACGTCCTGACCATCTACTTCCATACCCTGCCACAAAAGTACTATAGATGATAAAAACTAACCATAGGGCTGCCAGTATTGACGGCATAGGTATTGAATTTTTGAAATATGTATTTGGGTGACCATTACCACAGCAAAGTTGCTTTCTCTCGTCTTCAGAATCATATTATACAACACTTCCCCTGTCAGTACTTTTCTTTAGACCTCAGAGTCAGACCAAAAACTGCTGATACATTTTAATGCTCCATTCATCCAGATGTGTGACCTACTGATATTGATGCCTAAGGACATGGTTACTTCTGGGTCAAATCAACGTATTAATAGATGAGTTTTAAATTTAGCTTAGATTAACTCATCTCAGTCTACACAGTCCAATACCACACATTCCAGCTCTAAATAAACAGTATCTACACAGAGAGACTGCAGGACAGTGCCATTAAGAATCTCTTATCCAGAGGCCAGGCTGGAACATTATCTAAGAGTGGCAAGGAGCCACAGGGGGAAAAGAAGAAAAAGGAGATTTAAATCAGTTCCCTCGAGCAACAATAAAGCTATTGAAGAGCTCTTTTTAGTCAAGTTATTTAGAGACTAGCACTTTTTTCTGTTTCTCCTTCTTGTTTTCCTCCAGAGGTTAGCAATGGTACACGATCCAGCATGGAGCCATCAGTGACTGTTCACATTGAATGTCCTTCTCGGTCAGAATTGGAAACACAAAATTTGTGACAAACACAGCAAAAGCAGGCATCAACAAGAGATAGAAAATTCCAGCCAATGTTGAGACTGATAGAAGCCTGCGCTAAAGCTTCTCACAGCTTGTTAAAATGGTGCTCAGGATAACTACTTAAAACAGTTTTTACATATTGAAGTCAGGAGTAGACACAGTATAGCTGGAGAATGGTGTGTCTAGATTCTTTGGAACACAGAATTTTGCTGCCATCAATGCCGGGGCAGTAATGCTTAGCTCACTGTTGGTAGATGTGCTCGGCTCACAGGGGAGACAGCATGCACCGGGGATAAGGGTGTCTGGGTTTTATTGAACCACCTATCCATGCTGGATGATTTACCTAGCTAGCTAAATAAAATGAATTGTCTTATTCTTCTGTCAAATTATTTTATACCCAACAATCCAACTCACAACAAATTAGCTATAGCTAGCCTTGAGCTGGCTAGCTAGCCAGTTAAACCGGTGGCCACCAAGTGAGCTGGTAATGTAAAACAAACATACAGCTTGCAAAACATGCAAAATCTTGTAACTTGTAAGAATGTAACTTCTAAGCACTAGAGAGAACAAAATGAACAAGAATGAAAGCTATTAAGAGTTTTAAGCAGATTGCTGAGACCAGCTAGCTACAAACAGATCCTGCAGTTCCCTTAATCATGTCAGTATCACGTGTTTGAAGAAGTGTCATGGACTGACGAAAATTCATAGGAGAAGCACTGACTAAGCACAGCCACTTTTTAAAAAATAACCGGTAAAGCCAGGAAAGCTGTGGATGAAAGGGTGGCATGGTGGAGCAAGCTGTCAGCACGGTCCATGTGGGTTTACTCTGGGTGCTCTGCTTTCCTCCCACATTCCAAAGACATACATTTACATTCACATTTATGTCATTCTGGCACACGCCCTTAGCAATTGTGGGTTAAGGGTCTTGCTCAAGGACCCAACAGCGACAGCTTGGAATAATCAAAATAAAATTTTATCATCAACATAACTTCAAGCTCAGGTGCAACTTCTCGTTTGATATTAGGGGAACAAATATGTGGACATTACACCAGCAGCAGCTCATACTACTTCCACATGATAGGGTGGATCCATGCTGCAGTTCCTCATAGATGGCTCACAAAAACACCAAACTGGAGGCTTAAAAAACGTTTCAGTGAGAAATGCATCAGAAGTCAAAGCAGCATATTGCAAAAGTGGACAAAGCAAAGAGATATAGGGTTTCAAAACAATGACAGCCATAAAAATACTAATAATAATCAAAGAATTGATGGAGCTCAACTAAACATGTCAATCACAAAACTACAGATCATTCACAACTTTACTTTTCATTCCCTCCATCCACCTCCCAAGTTTCAAAACAGGTATCTGACTATCTTTCTGATATCTCCTTCTGGATGGCAAAACACCATTGGAAGTTGATCTACCTCCCAACAAAGAAATCCCAGACACTAGACCTCTCAGTCATATACTATCCCTGTCCATCTGGCAGAGAATCTTGGTGTGATTTTGATCAACCTCAGTTTTTCTAACCACATCACATCAACCACCAATCTCTCAGATTTCTGCCGGCACTGCATTCTTGGCACTGTGAACCCCAGAGAAGCTACATATTTTGATACGTAGATTAGCCAAAACATGAAAACTACCCAGAGTTTCCCAGTTCTGCCAGATTCTTTACACAGTGCACTCTGGTGCCATCACTTCCCGAGGTACATGGCGCACATGTACCTGATCATCTACATGATGGTAGAGAAACTGGGACTCACCGAACCAGACAACCTTCTTCCATTACATTGAAACCGCAGTAACTGTTCATTGTTCATAGAAGTCATTGTTCTCATACATTGATGAGCTTTGGGCACCAAAATACTTCTACCAGTTTGTAGTTTGTCACTCCTCAGACCACTGATGATCCCACTAGCCTTGTTGTGTAGGAGGATCTCTGTAAAACTGCTTTGTGACAACACCTGCTGTAAAAAGAGCTATACAAATACATTTTGATTGATTGTCCCTGGTTGAAGTCGAACAGGTCTTTATTTCCACATCCAACACGTCAACTATGAGAACCAACTGTTCGCTTAGTGTCTAATATAATATATAATTGATATCTCTGCTAGCAGTCAGTATTACAGACTCATCGTAAACAGATTAACGCTATTAAACCAAGCATAAAGAGAGCTATTAATGTCTTGACTTGATAAACGCTGAAAAATACTTCTGACTCTGAAATTGTTTTGTACCCAGCAATTAATGCAACTGCTGAAATGAGATCTAGAATTAAATGCCATGTTTATTGCATATGTGGGACTGTGGTAGTCTAGCGGGTAAGGTACTGGACTATGGACCAGAAGGTCCAGGGTTCAAATCCCACCTCTGCCAAGCTGCCACTGTTGGGTCCTTGAGCAAGACCCTTAACCCACAATTGCTTGGATTGTAAGATTGTACCAATTGTAAGTCGCTCTGGATAAGGGTGTCTGATAAATGCTGTAAATGTAAATGTAAATATTAAACCAAGGCTGTTGACTGGAACACATGTAGTATCTGACGCTTAATTTCCTCTCTGTTATGGCCTCCATCATTTGCTGTTTTCCTTCTTGATTGAAGCAGCATGATGTCAGTTAGTGCTTTTTTCAGTCCATATGAGTGAGCACTTTTATATACAGGAGTTTCAATAAAAGCATTGTGTAGCCACTGGAATTTCTTGGATTACTGTACTCGTCCAGGTGCCAGGCTGGACGAGTACAGGGTCCAGCCTGGCACCTCTTTAAGCAGCAAAGTTTCCTGTAGCTTCTGATCAGACTTGCACAAGGATGAGGAGAATTTTAGACCATCCTGGAAAAGGCCCACAGGCCCTAGATCTGCAATGTCTTCCATGGGCCCTATAGCTCTGCCTCAACAAGTTACCCACTTGAAGTGCCTGCCTGACATACTGCATACAATCATATTGGCAACTCTACATTTTTTTCTTCCAAATGACTAACAAATTTTTCTTCTTCTAAATGGTGTCCATACGTTTATGTGCCTGTCCTATTGTAAGTAGTACTCCTTTACTCGTCCCTCCACTTCCTGTATACTCTCTCTCACCTATAACTATATAAACTGGTCCACATTCACTCGTTGAGTCTCTGTTTCATCTGGCTGATCGTCCGTGTTGTTCGTAATACTGCCTATTGTGCATTTTTGGCTTCCGTCAAACAAAAGTATCAGGTCCATAATACCATCCTCTGAAGTATTACGTCATTCCCCAACACAAGGTCATAAGAGTACATTACGCTGTTTTATAGAACTGTTATGAATTTCCATAAATTAAAACGTGGTGGCATTAGGGATAGTTTGTAGATGGTAGCTTTCCACTTTCAGCGGTGTCTCTGACACATTCAGGTATAGTTTGCACACAGTTTTTTTGGAAAAACATCCTTTATAATTACATGACAGTAGCATATAAAAACTATGCTGTGACTACGCTGACATGTGAGGGATCATTAGGACTTAAGGCAGAAGAAAACCTATGGATGAAACAGGTGGCACACATCTAAAGTATGACATGACTTCACTAGAATAAATGACAGCAGTTCTCAGTACAATAAATCACTGCTGACTTGTATATTATTACAAAAAAGGTTTCTGCATTGGAGCATCTCCAGCATCTCCTGCCTCAGTTTAGACACCAGCATCTCCACCTTAAGTTCCGTTCAGTCTCTGGCTGCATTTTGAATGGACAGAGAAGAAACAGACTGGCTATTCATCAAAGAACAATAGGAAACGAGGACCAGGGCTGAGAAGGGAATATTGACACCTACACCACACATCAGTTCAGTTATCTGTTCAAGAACTAACACAAAGCCAAACTGAAACAGCTTTTCCTCTAAAGCCATCACTTCTAAACTAGACCTCCAGGCCACACAAGCTCTGATAGCCCTCATTGACCTACCCCACTGGTTAATCCCTACTGCTGAATCCACACCAGGGTTGATAATGTGAATGAAAACTGAAACGTCGAAAACGAACCCAACAAAAAACAGAACCTGTTATCCTTCCTGGACACCCATACAGTATTACAACACATGCCAAAGCAGAGCAGCTACCTAGCTGGGCTATAAATACCCAGTGATAAGGATTTAGCTCGTACAAGTTCCATGTCTTTTAATGGACTTACACAGCTTACACAGCCATTAAGCCCAGCTCATCCATGGTGTTCAGCTGAATCAATCAGTTCTTATCACTTATTAAGGCACTATGTACTGTACTTGTTCTTTTGCTGAGATCATCCATATGTCATCCTTAACTGGTCCTAGTGTCTAATAGAGAAGTCAAAGTGCACACTAAGCTGCAAGACCCGTGCAATTTTACAGAGTCTAGAGTCTGCCGAACGCATGCACTGCCGACTCAGCTGAAGAACCGAATAGTCAGCGCCGAGGGTTTCCCGCAGCGCGTGACCTCACACGGTCTTTCACACTGCAAGGGAATGTGGACTATGGATGTCTTCAACCTTTGAGCACCATCTTATCGCGTGCACCAGATAACAAGGCATAAAATGTACTGACACTTCATTTCCGTGACCTTTCATCCGCAGGAAAACAATCTTGAGGACACTTATCTTACACTTTTCTACTGATATATGGAAACTGCACAAGGCTCATGAAACCCAAGTCTTTTAAAAGGGCTTTAAAAGGAAAGATCTGGTTCGGCCAGCTTGTCAAATGCAGTTCTTTTATTTATTCGCCATTCATTCATACACGTGATAGATTAGTTTGTACAATAAACAGTATAAACATTTTTGTACATTGGAATTCAGTGCCAATCTACCTTGTTGCCATTCGGTCCAAGTGGGTTGCTGTTGCGGTCCAAGTGGGTCCAACTGTTACACCATCTGAACCAGCCTTCAGACTGACTGAGAACAATACTGACTGGATTTTACCCATTTTTTGCCATTATAAAATTATTTTTCTTGTATTTATATACTGATTTTATGACAAAATGGTTTTGCGGTCGAATCCAAACCAACTGAGCAGCCACAGCTGACTGTGGCAAGGATGACCTGGACTAAATGAATGCCTACATGCACATGTTCATGTTATGTTCAGTCTTGTCTTATATGCTATGGTTTTATATTCTCTGTTTTATTATACTCTTCATAATATTTCATTTTCTAAATGAAATTATAGTGCTAAAATGTGTGCTTCCTCCATTTTGGATCTAGAAAATAGTAGCAGAAGCAGTAGAAATACCATCTCAAAGTGCCAACACAGCAATCCACGTCTACTACGGATTTACAGTGTTCATTAGCAGGTCAAATATTTCCCTTGTTCGAACCAGAACTCAGATTCAGAGCTCAACCCTGATCTAGTGCTTAAAAAATCGATACAGCGATATATCGCGATATTTATTTTCGTGATATACTGCATCGATTTTTAGCTCAAAATACCGATTTTTTTTGAAGGAAGAAAAAAATATTTTAAATTGGGTGTAAACTACAATCTCTGCTCCCGTAGATGTTGCGTTACAGGGCTTTGACTCCATTTGTACTATGTTCTTGTAGAGCAGAGGTTTGACCTTGGAGTAAGTCAAAGGCATGTCCTTGTACTTTTTAATGGAGGAAACCCTCAAGATATGTTTTCAGTAGAAGCCTAGGGGCTGTTGTTTGTCAGTTCTGTCCAGAAATGTATTAAATGTGTGAATACGGTTAGGGGTTAGTCATTAGGGATAGGGTTAGGCAAATTCGGAACTACAAACCATACACTTTAACAATAGTGCTGTGAATTATGGCAGAAAGCAAAGCTGTTCTTATGTACTTATATGCTTTCTAAGACAATATGATATACATTTACAGTTATGTACACTTGGTACATGTATGCCAAGTACATATTATTATTATTACTATTAATAATTATTAGTAGTAGTATTAACATTTTTACTTTTACTATATAAGCCTTGCGTTAAGACGTATTAACTGGCTCGACCTGCCCTTGGACTTCTGTGAGTTTTAAGTCTGGTTTTGGGCTGTTTTCTCAGTACAGGGAAATGTGTTGAAACCCTTGTCCATGGTAATCAGTCACACACTCAAATGAGAATGGTTTAAAAAGCCGGAGAAGTCCTTTAACTTAGCATATAGCCCTTTTGCAACAAACGCCAGTGCTGCAGTCCATCTTAACATAACCCTGGAAATACCCGTTGCTCCTCAGATACAGTAAAGCCCTGCATATTGTGCTAGTTTGGTCAGTTTCTTTGGAAGGATAGCGTGTAAGTGAGGGAAGCAATTATTGTTTTTGCGCAACGAGCCAGCGTCAGACGGGAACTGAAAGTTAGGGACAAAGAGGGATCTCATTTCCTCTTTCTACAGCCTTGCCAGCACTTCTGACACATCAGCTGGAGATCAGCTGACTTCAAACAATGAGCCTCTTGCTACTCATGGTGTAACAGCTAGAAGAAAGCTCCGAACAAAGTAATGACGAACGGTCTACTAACATCAGTTCAGACTTTTCAGGACATGTGAACTTACCCCAGTGGAGGTGATGACAGGAATTCCGGATGCAAAATTCACCATGGAGGTCCAAATTCCCAACAGTTAAGTTCAGCACATACAAAGAAAGATACACATTTAACAATGGCAGTGATTCAAGTGGATATTTTTAGCTACGTATAATCAGTATTACCAGTACTCTTACAGCATTATGCCACTCTATCATAAAGCAACAACTAATGTAAGGTTCTCTGACCTGTGCTCCAGACCTGACCTTTATAATTACATGACATTTAATACATTCAGTCATTTAGAGACTGTCCTTATCCGGTGTAACTTACACCAAGTTACAAGCCAAGCAATTGTGGGTTAAGGGTCTTGCTAAAGGAACCAGTGAGATTTGAACCCTGGAACTTCCACAGTCCAGTATCTGCTGGGCAGATACAAGTCCCATAGACTGAACTCTATCGTGGAATTTAAATTGGATTTATATAGTTGAAGGAAACGACCAAATATCACTGCAGAGTTTTTCATATATAGTGCTTGCCTGTTGGTGTTACAGAAGCTTGTTGCATCATTATACGCACGTGTGCTTGCACAAAAGTGTACTGAGTCTATACCATGGTATATGCAAGGCTGTGACTGTACTCTATCTGGATGTTAAGTTCTATATGGATGTTTTTTTTTTAAAGTAAGCTTTCTTAGTGAAGACAGTGGTTTAACTTTTGGTTGCTGTTTGGTTAGCGTGATGTGCAGAATGAAACAATGCAATATTGTGTGTCGTCACAAATGGTCATCATATCCCTATGTCCCACATTATGTGACCCTAAACCATACAGGTTGATTTGGGAGTATAACAAGTACTTTATGTCATCAGCTCTTCAGTTCCATAATAATCAATTTGTACTAATGAAGTGTTTACCTTCAAACCTGTACATATTATAACCAACAGAAGTGTGAATGTGTAAGTTTCTTGTAAATCAGAGCAGGCTCTTACCTGGTTTTAGTCCTGGATTTAGATTGTCTAAATGTAACAGATGGTAGGGAGGAGTATGATGATGATGATGATGATGATGGTGGTGGTGATGGCCAGGCTGTGCACGCACTTAGCTCAGCTCAGTAAAAGGAGCGCTCACCTGTGCTCAGTCCTTTTTCATCCCTACACACCAAAAGAGGGAGGGCTACAGAGGCGGGATCTCAGCTCATAAGGATCCACCCCCATTCTGCTATTGGTTGGATAAACTGTGTGTATTTATTCCCGCTCCGAGTTCAAAGTAGGGAGTCGACTCCTATCAATGAAATAGTTTGGCCAATAAGTACAGACCTCTTAAAATTCCTCATATGTGCTTTCTTTACCTTCCCTATCTTTATCTTCTTCTGTCTAATAATAATAATACTTCATGATCTGAGGTTCCATTAGGCACACGCACACATGGTTGTCAAAGGTCCCACAAGTTCAGTGTGGACTGACATCTGCTCCCTGTGTGTGTTCTCCCAGGATAGATGCTGGAGCCCCATGAGCCTGACCAACAACAGCAACAACAAAAAATAATACAAACAAATAAATACATGTTTATGTATATGTAAATGTATATGGGCCTGTAGATCATCATCCATCATACCAGCCGTTGGGGTAGTGTGTCACTCCACAGCAAGATCCCGAACAGAACCCGGATTCGTTACTAAAGAGGATACGGTTCCATTCTGTAGCAGTCACTGCTTGCAACACCTCATAACAGTTAGCTCAGAACGGCCTAGATGGTGAGCAATTCATCAAAACAACCATCCTGCTTCTCTCAGTCCAAAGATGCGCCCCTCTCAAAGTCGGTGGACTGAGCAAAATGTCTTCGAATGCATCCAAGTAGCCTCTGAGAGCCTTTTTATAGGGCAACATGGGAAGCACTTTTACGCCCTCATGTGGCAAGACCCAGTGTCTAATCAGAGCACAACCACAATCATAACTGCACGCCAAACTTTGCAGGAAGCCGACATTTCTATCTGGGTGCTTAATTTTTTTTTGTGAATGAGTTTATAAAAATATGATACAAGCGCTTGAGTGGGAGAGCAGCATAATACTAGCCCACCATGGCAAGAACCTGTGTTCCTGTCCCCCACTGCTGTGACAGCAACCCCTACGCAAGCATCCTGTGTTCTTTGTTCTCCAGAAGAGATGCCAGACCACCTGACAACATAAAGTAGGAAATAATAATAATAATGAGTTAGACTTACAGTAATGGAACGTGAGCCCTGAATTTCAGACTTTCGCCAAAGCAAAAGCATGAAAGTACCTGAAGCTGAGCCATCAACGAGTTTATTTATGTATTTAGTGGAATTTAGTCATACATAATTACTTCAATGGGATTCTATAATACTGTAATTGTCCTGACCACTCTAAAGTACTATAAATCGTTGTAAAAGTATTAGTCGAACTTTAAAGTACAGCCTTTAAAAACACCTTAAGAGATCTTACTTATTAAACAGTTCATACTCCATTTCAGCTTTAAAGGCAGTTTTTGAAAAAAAAAAAGGAAACAGTGTTCTGTTTTTTGTGCCAAGTCAGCTATTAGTCATCCCATTATGTTTGGTGCTGACTAGCTAATATTAACAAGAGAATCCCACATACCTGCTGTGCCTAGCGATCTCAAAGTAAAAAAATATATATCTAGTTGATAAAAAAATAATTGTGGTCTTACTGTACACAATGAATTCTTTGTGTAATGTCAATATTTATTTTCAAACACATTTTCATTCTTTCATACATCATTTTATAAATCCGTTTTGTAAAAAGATTAGCTCTGCTGGCTTTCATGGTAACAGTTTTCCACATCTTTGGCCATTTATTTCACTTGTGAGCTTATTAAGTAGGTTTCACGTAAATTGGGTGCCGAATGGGAAAAATAAGGAAAATTGGAAGAAGAAACGGTTATCGCAAAAGAGTGTGTGGCAAATTTCCTAAAAGATCCATCTGTTCTACGTCCGTTTAGCTAGCTAGACACAGCAAAGCATTTCTACTCAACACACAAAACGTGGAAAGAACACACCAGGCATTCCTGCATCACTCCGTCATTGAAATATTAAAGTGATATGACAGTTGGGCTTGAAAGTCAGCTGCAGCAACTCTATCCTCAGTGCTACATTTAATGAAGAGAAATTATACAATCTACCACAGTATAGGTTTTAATATACTCGAGTCAAATAAACTAAAGGGGCTCAAACTGAAGAGTAACCTTAAAATGAGCTACCATTTTCTACCACTAGGGATCACTATAGACCATGTCATGGTCATAAACAATAACGGCACATAATACAGGTATTTATATTGATTTATTAGAACTACTGACCCTTGACCAGTGACAGTTATGAACAGTGGCTGTGGTGCGTGTAGGTAACATACATTCAGTAACAAACTGAGAGAAAAGCTTCATTTATGGCCTTCATCGTTCGCCGGAGTGACACCTGAGGAATTCATCTCGAGCAATTATTGCTGTTTGATTGCACAACAATATCCAGATACTGTGCGTGAAACAAAATGCATGAGGTTGCATAATTACATTCACAGATCACTTTATTAGGAACACCTTGTTTCTACACTCATTGTCCATTTTATCATTTTCACTTACCACATAGACACACTTTGTAGTTCTACAATTACACACTGCAGTCCATCTGTATCCTTTACTAACAGTCAGGACCTCCACAGATCAGATACTATTTGGGTGGTGGATCATTCTCAGCACTGTGGTGGTGTGTTAGTGTGTGTGGTGCTGGTAGGAGTGGATCAGACACAGCAGTGCTGCTGGAGTGGGTCCAAGGAAAAAAGGGTGGGAACAACTGCTCTAATTAGTGCTAACAGGATGCTGGTGGCCAGACATTTTTGGTTGGTGGACTATTTTCAGTGACACTGAGGTACTCCAGCAGCACCGCTGTGCCTGGTCCACTCCAACCAGCACAACGCACACTAACACCACCACTCAAATAGTACCTGATCTCAGAATCAGAATCAGAATCAGCTTTACTTCACCAAGAAGCTGAAATAAATTGTGTCCAGGTTGTGAGGAGTCTGTGATGATCTGTGCTGGTCCTGACCATAATAAAGTATATAGTCCAAACAGATGGACTACAGTCTGTAATTGTAGAACTACAAAGTGTTATATGGTAAGTGGAAATGATAAAATGGACAATGAGTGTAGAAACAAGGAGGTGTAGATAATAAAGTGGCCGGTGAGTGTATCTTCTACACATGAGAAAGCAACACAAGAGGGTATGGGCTGGTGTTGAGCTAATACTTGAACTACTGTAAAGAGATACACCAGTAACACAGTAAGACCAGTCAGTTGTTACAGTTACTCAGCTGCCTATTCTAACATTAGACAAAAAACAGTGGAAGGCACAAGAACGTCTACTCTCGGATTCTAAGTTCTGCAACAACCCCCGAAAAGTTTTATTCAAAGCTGGATGCGACTCCAGAGTTCAACATATTTCAACACACATGTATGTACTACAGTCTTGTGCTCTGTACAAAACGTTTCCTTAGATATGCTACAAACTCACAATAATGTCCACAGGAGAAAAGACTAGACGTTTCTAAACCGGTTGAGGACTAAATCTTATTTTATCAACTGATCCAGCCTGGCTCAGGCCTGCTCTTCTTGTCCAAGGTTCGTCTTTTGGTCCAGCTCTATGTCCGAATGCGAGTTCGACAGAGTACTGTCTTTGTGCAGCTGTGTTAGAGAGTTACAGGCGAGTCTATGTGCTGTTAAGGTAGGTTCTGCCTGTCCGTATCCCTCTGTGCCCATTTCAGTGGCCCCATCTGGAGCTTCGAACGAGTCTCCTCCTAGTGACGCCAGTTTGATGTAGCCCTTACTTCCCAAGCGGTCCAGCCTGGGGCAGCTGAACCTGCGTGACCTTTCTTCATGACGTCCGGTGCTGAGGTCAGAAAGGGCATTCAGGGACAGGTGGGACCCCAGCATCTTGACTTCCGGGTTGGGCAGAAGTAGCTGTTGCTGGCATGTGCCGGATGATAGCTTTCCTTCATTCGGGAGGTTCAAATCCTGGGATACAGCCAAGCCTTCCCTAGATACCTCCGCTTCGGTTTGTATAGCAGTGCTGAGAAGCTCTGCAGAGCTCTGGATCTGTGGCTGCAGCTTCTCCGTCGAACTGCAGCAAATGGTGCTGTCTTTCTCCTGTTCCACCCTCGCCTCCATTTCCCGGTTGTTGAGCTTAATCACAGGTAACGTGAAAGCGTTGAATGATGAGGTCACTATGGATCGCGTCTCCCATTCCTTGGGAGAAGGCATTGGCTCTTCGGGGCCAGTTCCCTCTTTGCAGATGCTGTATATTGTCTCTGTGAATGACTGCCTCTCCCTGGACCAGCTGAACTTTCGGCTGCACGACGACCTCCTGTATTCACTCGCTTTACCTGATGTGGTCGATGGCCAAGAGCCTCTGGAAGGCATAGCTGTGTTATACATGGGTCCATCCTTTGACTGCATACAGCTCAGCAGCCCATTACCCGGAGAGTGGCCTTTGGAGCGCAGGCTATGGATGTCTATGACTGTGGAATAAATGTCTCTCAGGTCGATAATTTTGGTCTTCTTGTCACGATTCTCATGGAGCACGGCATTGGCACAAATAAACAGGAAGATACCGATGCCCATGACTAGCGGCCCAAACACTTTGAGGTTGTCCGAGTACAAGTAAGTGGAGAACAGTCCTTCAAAGAACCTCACAGGCCTGAAATCAGGCAGGGTAGCGTTACTTGTGGCGTTACTGCTATTCCACTGCATTTGCCAGAGCTTGTTATTGCTCGTGAAGTTCAAAGGACGTTTGCTGGAATCGCTAGGCAGTTTTACAGGCTGCTTCTCTCTTGGCAAAACTTGCGGATACACTGAGGTTTCTCTGGGCCAGTAGCCCAGGACAGCCATGGCTATTCCTACCATTAAGACAAGCACTCCAAAGGCTGCAACCAATCCAGAGACGGAGAGCAGATTCAGCTTGCCCTTCACAACCACCACATTGTTTTTCATTTTCTTCCTGGCTTTCCTCCTCCGCTTGTTCTCTGCCCTGTTCTTGGCGCGCAGAGAATCCTGGCGCCGAGAGATCCTTAGGAGCCCGCCTGTCGCTATCATTGTGACTGCTGGTCGGTGGAGCTGTTAGTCAACCTGCAGGTGACAGAAAGAAGTACACAGGCCTTAGGTGAACGAATGTCAGCTGTATTGTACAGGTGCTCCCTGATTTATGATGGGGATATGTTCTGACAGTTAAATGGATCATGAACTGAGGAGTTTAATGAGTGTTTGACAGAGCAGTCTATACTGTATCACAGAGGAGATATGGAAAGGATGCTAAGATAAGTAAGTTAATGTTTCAAAGACTTACATTAGCCTACAGTTGGCCAAAATCATTAACACAAAGCTTATTTTATAACAAACTGCTGAAAAATCTCTTTTAATTGAATGAGTAATGGATTGAAAGTGAAAAGTAAAAGCAAAACACTTTGTTGGTAAACTTGATATGAAATTGATAGTTGCTAAGCTAACTGCAGCCTGTGTTCTGGAGCATTCAATTCCTGTTTTGCTTTCGGTTTGGCTCTTATTAACGAACCTTTTTAGGACCCATGGAGACTTGTTTGCAATAAGAATACAGGACTGTAGATGTAAAAATAAAGAAAAGCACAATAAACATACCGGAGGGCTGTGTACTTAATTGTGACTCATGAATCATGAATCATAAATCCGGTCTCGGCTGAACATAAGTTTAAGCAAGTGTGCCAAGTACCGAGCAAACCACGAGAACCTAGAACATTTTTTCTAGTCAAATGCGTCAAGAACTGAATTCGATGAGAATCATGAATCATGTCGCCGATAGTCAGACCAACATCCCCAAATAGCTAGTCAATTAATCATATGCACCTGCGCTACACAGCTGATTCTCAATCATCACCCAACTTCTGGACTGTAACCAAGATATCTGTATGGTCCCTCTTTGAACAGTCTAAGCTTTGATAGTAGGTTGTCAACCCTATTAATGTAGTCCCAAGGACATTAGACATCATGTCTGTCCCTTGATGACTCAATAGTCATGTGCCTTGCTTGAGCTATTAAAGAGAACTCTCTTTAATGAACTCTCAGCAATAATAAATCGTGACTCGATGACCACCAACCTAATTTAGAACAGGACAGAAATGCAGTTAAAGACTTGAGAAGCTCCGACGCTCTGTCCTCTCTAGACTGTGTGGGAGTGTCAGTCTACACTGTGGCAAAGCCATAGCAACGCAAGCAGCCGCATGGCAGCAGGCAGCGCTGGCCATGTTCAGCCATTAGGCACAGAGCCATGCATGTTTGAGCAGGTTGAACCAGGTGATTCAGATTTGTTCAGCCAGCAGAGACTACACAAAATGGACAGCAACAGCTTTTGATGAATAACAATGCCGGAAGTATGTGAGATAGGGATGTAAAGAAAAAACAATGTGGGTACATGGGTTTAACTGTCTACGATACGGCTGTATGGATTTATGAGCCTAGATTAGATTCAAATCAAAAATGGCCAAAAATCGATACAGTCATCACAAATAGATTCATGTGGCAATCTACTTGAGAGAGAGCTATAGCTTGCATTAGAGCTCGATATCAATGAGTCTAGCTGGTTAAAGGCAACAACTGAGGCTAATCAGTTACTTTATATGCAAGAGCATGCGTTCCTATGGCGGTGCAGACAATGTTGAATTCAGATTCCTGAAATCTTCGCCACAACCTAGATGTGTAACGCCGAGCCGGCAGCATTTTAGTGCAACGCGAATCCCTGAACTGTACGAAAAACTAAGCAGTGTGATGAAGTCTCTACTCTAGACAAGGCTAATAGCAGTACAGATGCTAAAGTGCCATGCTAATACAGTCATAACACAAACACGTGTGCTAACAAGGACAATGCCAAGATGATGCTAATATAGACACAGAGGTTAGCAGTAACTGTGAGCATACATTACTGTGCAAAGGTCACCATTAGATGTGGAGTTTTAACAATGGTATAATCCATACATGACATATTTTTGATGATTGGACCCAAAAATGTCAGACTTATATTCTTCACTTTATAATACCTTCATTCCAATCTTTGTGAGCTTTAGCATAAGCCTTTTCACCATTTCCGCTTCTGAAAAAGTGGTTTCACCAGAGAGCTTCTAGCCTTCTAAAAAAGACCATTCCTGATCAAGCTTTTTCAGACTGTAGAAGGGTCAACTTATCGTCCTGATGAAGTAGCCAGATGCTGCTATTGCTCAAGTTTGCTCACAATTAACACTGCCACTGTAGCCTACAGAAGCTGTTTTTTTATTGTTTTTTTTCTTCGAAGTTTTCATTGCTAAAACAATGATATATTTACATTTACAACATTTAGCAGAAGCCCTTATCCAGAGCGACTTACAACTTATACAGTCTTACAATCCAAGCAATTGTAGGTTAAGGGTCTTGCTCAAGGACCCAACAGTGGCAGCGGTGGGATTTGAACCCTGGACCTTCTGGTCCATAGTCCAGTACCTTACCCGCTAGGCTACCACAGTCCCAATTGTGGTCTAAGACTTTTGCACCGTACTATAAATCACTACACAAGACAGGGCACATCACATGAAACAGAAACAGGAACACACAAGACAGGGAACAGTACATAAAGCAGGAACAGACTAACCGTAACACAGGAACAACAACATTAATGAGAGTAAGACGAGGGAGGAAGAGGGCCAACCGACAAGGTAACTAAGACGAGACCTGACCAGGAAGAACAGGAAGAAGCAATTAAGTAAGGGAAGGCTGTAATTAAGCAGCTTGCTGTGGAAGAAGAAAAGGGTAAGAGGGGAGCCATGTAGGATGATGTGGCTGATGGGCTGTTCCCTGCACATATCATTATGACACACACTATCAAATATTTCAATTGACTGCACTATTAATAATCACTTTCAGATCAGTTTCTGCCATTTATTATGATTAATCAGGCAGAGGAACGGGTATGATCTTGCACATGACAAATGTCCCCTGCCTCACTACATAAACTGCCTTGAGAAAAATGTCTTCCCTTAATTGCATTGAATTATGTAAAATTTCACTCCTGACTTTGCCAGGAGGTGATCCATTTGCCTAATCACTCATAATTATGTACAGCTTAGTTGGAGGGATTCATAAATAATTCATCTTGTAAATGTCTGCCCTGGCGCACAGTTTTTGGGGGGGAAATGCCAGGCCTTAGAATGACAGTCTGTAAGGAATGAGAGTTTGAAAATGCTGCCTGCTGGAGAGCCATAACAAGCTCAGAGGTTGGGAGCATTCAACCAGATTCCATACAACACATTAGAGTACTGAAAGCTTTGACTTGTGCATAATAGCCAGTTATATTGTACTATACATCCACATATAGATGTAATGGTACAGGCTTGGGATCCAGATCTCCCAAATTTGAAGGGTGCCTTCTCCCACCTGCTGCTCTGAGATCTCTCCAGAGGTCTGGTGAGATCTGGTCTCATTGACTGTGATGTCAGACTTTCTCTGTGTCAGCAGTGGGGTCGTCCTGGGCCTTCTGCAACAGAGGGCACTTTCATTCAGAAGATGACGGATAGTGCGAGCTGACACTGTTGTACCTCGATTCTGCAGCTCAGCTTGAATTTCTTTGGAAGTCGACCAAGGTTTACTCTGCAACATTTAAACAATATTTTGTTGCCATCTCTCTACCACCCACGTCCAGAGAAGTCAGCTACGTCCTCACGCGCTGAAAATCTCCTGGTGGAGTTGTGTACAGCGGACGCAGGAATAGTTAATACCTCAATCCTTTCTTCTGCTTTGGGTTATTCACTACTTTCTACGTTGTACGCATCTATAACTTGCGAAGTGTGTGTTTATATACAAATGAAAGGAGATTCACCTTCTTGAAGTCCAACTATCTCTTACAGTTTCTCCTAAAGGGTGCCAGCAATATTGTTCTGTTAATTTTCTGTGTTACATTAATACGGATTCTGCAGTCTTTCCTCAACCTTAAAAATGTATCCCAACAGAACTTGTGAACTGCAAACAGCAACAACCTCAGCTCTGTCCATGGTGCTGAAGTATTAGCACTAAACTGATGATTAATGGATTTCATGTCTGGTTGCCAAAAAGGCGAAAAGTAAACCTTATGCCACAGCTCTTCTTCCGGTACCAGTTCCAGTCCACACACTAAAATATTCTTCCGGTACCAGTTCCAGTCCACACTAAAGTATTCTTCCAGTATCAGTTCCAGCTCCACTCAAGCTATTCTTCCATCATCAGTTCCAGTCCTCACACCATTACTCAGACCACACCAGATGGCAGTAACTCCACCTCCCCTCCTCCAGTTGAGTGAGCATACCATGCCCCCAAAGCTGTCTCGCTGAGGACACGCGATCCTACAGTGACTCTGTTTACTGGACTAAATAATGCAGATACTCACTCATATTACCTACATTATTATATAGTGGGGCAAAACGTATTTAGTGAGCCAGTGGTTCTGCAAGTTCTCCTACTTAGAAAGATGAGAGAGGTCTGTAATTTTCATCATAGGTACAGTTCATCTATGAGAGACAACATGAGAAATAAAATGTAGGAAATCACATTGTAGGATTTTTAAAGAATTTAATTGTAAATCATGGTGGAAAATAAGTATTTGGTCACCCACAAACAAGCAAGATTTCTGGCTCTCACAGACCTGTAACTTCTTCTTTAAGAAGCTCTTCTGTCCCCCACTCGTTACCTGAATTAATGGCACCTGTTTGACCTCGTTATCTGTATAAAAGACACCTGCCCACAGCCTCAAACAGTCAGACTCCAAACAATCTCATGTAATTTAGTGAGTAATGGATTGAAAGTGAAAAGTAAAAAAAAACACTCTTACAAAGAACTTAATCTTTTAGTGAACTCAGCATTCTAGCATAGCTGCTAATGCTAACTGCAGCCTGTATTCTGGAAGATTCAGTTCCTGTTTTCCTTTTGGTTGGCTGTTAATACTAACCTTTTAGGATCCAGACTTATTTGCACTAAGAATACAGTACTGTAGATGTAAAAATAAAGAGAAATCTTCAACGAGTATAGCTATTGTGAATCTGAATCACTGAATCACTGTGTACTGAATCGTGAATCGAGTTTCAGCTGGAATCAGCCACTGGCTCAACTCATACAAGTTTAAGCAAATGCTCTGCGTACTGAGCCCTGAGGTACCACTGTATTTGTAAAGCTGTTTTGAGACAATGCTCCATTGTAAAAAGTAAATAATTTGACTCATTTTAATTAACATTATACATCCAGTGCAGCCTGACACATGCACCTGTAAGTGAAAAAGTGCAAAGATCCTGATGTGTTCATTTTGGTGGATCCTTTATCAGGATTTTTAATCTTCCATCATTTTTTGGGCTATGCAATCACAAAGCATGCTTAAAGGTTACTCGCTGGAAAGGGTTGTGACACTGCCACTACTGAAAAGCTGAAAATAGCCCTCTAGCTTAACACAAAAACAAAACCTACACCGGTTTCTACACTTTATTCACTTCTAGGTCCCTGAATCAGAATAACAGCTGGAGGATTTGAATGGACACACACATTTATGCACACACACACACACACACACACACA
>JAJAGP010006415.1:0-21906 GCA_025084515.1 Ancistrus triradiatus | reverse complement strand
GGGCCATGTATCGTGAGATTTTAAGCCAAAACCTCCCTCCATCAGTGAGAGCATTGAAGATGGAACGTGGCTGGGTCTTCCAGCATGACAATGATCCCAAACACACCGCTCGGGCAACAAAGGAGTGGCTCCGTAAAAAGCATTTCAAGGTCCTGGAGTGGCCTAGCCGGTCTCCAGACCTCAACCCCATAGAAAATTTGTGGAGGGAGTTGAAAGTCCGTGTTGCCCCAAAACATCACTGCTCTAGAGGAAATCTGCATGGAGGAATGGGCCAAATTACCAGCTACAGTGTGTGCCAACCTGGTGAAGACTTACAGGAAACGTTTGACCTCTGTCATAGCCAACAAAGGTCATGTTACAAAGTATTTAGCTGAACTTTTGTTATTGACCAAATACATATTTCCCACCATACTTTAAAATCAAATTATTTAAAAATATTACAATGTGATTTCCTGGATTTTTTTTCTCATTTTGTCTCTCATAGTTGAAGTGTAGCTATGATGAAAATTACAGACCTCTCTCCTCTTTCTAAGTAGGAGAACTTGCACAATTAGTGGCTGACTAAATACTTTTTGCTCCACTGTACATTAGCACAAAAGGAAATAGACAAATGTGAAAAAGGTGTGAGCCTTACAACGAACCCTGTAGAATACCTTATGTGACCAGGACAGTAATTTGAACCAGAAAAACAAATTAGGTGTGGTTAGAGAAGGTAAGGTGTCATGGGAATAAAGGGCACCTGGGATGACAACAGAAATCTCATATCCTCACACTTAAAACATTGGTCAGTGTGTAACCTTTACCTGGTCTATCCTTGTGCATAACCTAGTTTTAAACAATGCTTGTAGTTTTTGATAACTTTAACCACACAGTTGTCATAAGGGGAGGGATAATAGTCTTATGCTACTTTATAAATAAAGCCAATTGAATAAAGTATGCCCAAGTGCTTTACCATATGGCTGATTGTGACAAATGTCTAACAGACTAAGTATGTTAAATTCTAATGAAACATTCATTTAACTTTATTGTAATTTAACACCATTTAATAAGCAATACATTTACTGTTACTGTATTATCCAACTTCTTACAGAATTGTAACCATGAAACAAGAATATCAATCAGTGCTTATAGCACTTCAGTTTCATCCTGTATTAGTGGTACTAGAGGAAAGGGTTGTATTTTAGCTACATAATTTGGTCAGAAAATAATGAATATAAGCACAGAATCAAGTATACTGGTTAGAGTTCTTATTTGAAAGCATTTAAGATCTATCATTCTGTACAGAGAAGTAAACTGAGAAATCATAGAAGAGAGAATTCTGCTAAGAAAGATGCAGGATCTGTGTCAACGATGTCATGTTCTCAGTATATCCCTTGGAGTCATTTAGAAATACAATACAACTGTTCACACAAAGAAAAAAATGAGAATATGAGTGGATGGCTGAATATTATTGGTTGGCAATCAATACACTGCAATGACGATTGCATTTTTGTGTCTGTACATGATGGCTACCCATCCTGGGGTGTCACAGATGTGAGAGTTTCCACACACCTACCCCCTCCTTCAATATCTCTCTACGTATACAGAACCATGTAGTTTATTATGCCTGCATTTTTCATTCGTTCTGGAGAATATATCTAAGCTAATGTCTGTTGCTTTGGACAGTTGTTCCTGTTTATTTGTACCTTACATAACTTGCACTAATGCCCTTGTGTCTAAGTCACACTGAAAAATGACTACAAAGTAGTAGCCATGACTACACGGCTGCTAATTAAGATGGGTGGACGGTGCTTCTATTAGTTTCTTCTCTCTATGAAATATGTTATGACTTGTTAGGAAAACAAAGGTCTTCCTCATTATCATCACTTTTATTTATTCAATGCCTTTAACATACTCAAGGTCGCTTTACAATCAAAGAAGAAGGACACATTACGAACAAAGGACATGCAGGTGTGACACTCAAGTACATTCAATTCAAGAACATAGATAACAAAATATAAAATATGAAATAATAAAATATAATCATTTTAAAACGACAAACTACAAGCCATGTTTAATGTTGCACATAACTGTGAATGGGTAATAAAATCTGAATATATATCTTGCCTCTCAGGTCTGCAGCAATCTGCATTAGAGCCACAGAGTCCTTCTGTGTTAATGGGTTTGAAAAGTTACAGCACACTGCCCAATAATGGCAATTTTAAGCCATGGTTATATTGTTTGAATGGGTCACTAATGGATGCTAAGTAATACAGTTTATCCTTATAAACTCAATTTGGAATTTCTTCATGATTTTTAGTACTTTTAAAGGAGGGGGAAAATACTATGTATCTAGAAATATTGCAATTTTTCATATTCATACGTATCCAGCAGGTTTATAGTGTGTATGGCACAAATGTGATATGTTGGACAAACTGTATGTTAAAAGCGTTAAAGTACTTAAATTCACCATAAAACAGTACCATAAATAATACATTTGAACATTTCATTAAGGTCCCTGCAAGAGGAGAGCTTATATCACTTAATTAACCATGAAAAGAAAACAAAGCTCCGTGTTAAGTGAGTAGTAAGTATTATTTGGTTGCCTAATTATAGAGCTATAGGAGCATGATGAGAAATGGGGCGGTATTGTTTCCTCTTGTGAGTTTAAACTTTATGATTTTATTACTCATGCTGGATGTTTCCTCATTGTTAAAAGTTAACAGAACACATAAAAGCTTGTGCTTTTCTGCTCATGATATGGTGTCAGGAATTTGTGAAAAATGACTGGAGCCAACAATTTTAAAATTGTTTTAAACAATAATTTTCTCAGGCATTTGTTGGCAAACTGGAGATCTTCAAAAACTCGTCCTTTTGAGTCTTACTGGTTTTGTACCAAGTCATGATTGTAATCATCTGTTGGTGTTACCTGTTTGAAATCACATCATTATTTAGGCTTTATACCTCATTCTTCTTCTTCTTCTTCTTCTTTTGGTTTCTCCCTTTATCAGGGGTCGCCACAGTGAGTTAAACGTTTCCTCCTCACCCTGTCCTCCACGTCCTCTACTCTCACCCCAACTCCCTGCATATCTTCATTTACCACTACCAAATAACTCCTCTTTGGACTTCCTCTCCGTCTCTTGCCTGGCAGCTCCATCGCCAACATCCTCCTACCAATATATCCACTATCCCTCCTCTGCACATGTTCCAAACCATCTCAGTCTTCCCTCTCGAATTTTTGTCCTACCAATTTTCCAACCTGTGCTGTCCCTCTGATGATCTCATTCCTTAATTCGTCCACCATAGACCACTCCATAAAGAGAACCTCAACATCTTAAGTTCGCCCCGCCACCTCCAGCTCTGCTTCCTGTCTCTTTGTCAGTGCCACTGTCTCTAACCCATACGAAAAGGCTGGTCTCACTACTCTCTTATAAATCTTTCCTTTCACTTTTGCTGCGACCCTTTTGTCACACAGCACTCCTGACACTCTTCTCCACCCACTCCATCCTGCCTGTACTCTCTTCTTTACCTCCTTTCCACTTATACCTCATTACTTACCTTAAATTGTCCAACTGTTTTTTTGGAAAGTGTTGCAGGCCTGAAATGTAAGAATGGATGTTTATTAACAAATGAAATGAAGTTGACCAGAAAAAAAACATGAAATATATGTTCATACTGTCTGCAATGAAATAAATGAAATAAAATTCAAAGTAAATCTAAGGGACACCTTGTAATTTTTTTGTATTTGCGTTTTCCATACCAACTATTTCTGATTTGGTGAGCATGGTTCTATAGACCCATAGTGCCAGTAATTAAGTGACTGGACAAGGACAGAATATGTGTGGACCTCAACCAATGTGGAGAAGCATGAAAGGTTTATACCATACTGGCTGCTCTCAGAATCCTGAATTTGCACCATCATGACTCTACCATCTTTCATTACACCTAGTAGAAGACTCTGTTTCTGCAGTTTTCTGTTTTGCACAACATCAGTTCAAAAAATATTTCAGAGGCACATTGCAAAGACTCCACAAGGATGTTGTTGTAATGATGGATGACAGCTTTTATGTAGAATAATAAAAGTCATGGCCAAACCTGAAATACTGCAAACCATTTGGTAATCAGGGGACAAATTCATAAAGATTATAATAATCCTCTTAGAAAGCTCCTAACTTGGCTTAAAAACTCCTAGCTAGGAGTTTTAGCTTAAGAGTGATTCAGAAGCAATCTCAGAGCAACTCAGAGCAAGTAGAATACAAGTTTGAAAAAACTTAACTTGTAAAGTTGCTTTGAGACAATGCTCCATTGTAAAAAGCATTATATAAATAAATATGGCTTGACTTGACTTTGATTAGGGGGGTTGCTAGGTATGACGCATTCTTTTGTTGGTTTCTTCCTGAACACACACACACACACACACACACACACACACACACACACACACAATCACACAATCAAGCAAAAACAAACACATTCTTAATTAGCAAAATATAGCCTTATATAAGTCTTTACTTTGAAATAAGAGGCAAAGGCTATTTCTGCCTATTTTACACCAGTGACACACACATAATTATTTGCTTTTTTAATTGACAGTTTATTTGCCATGGTGGTAATTTTTGTAACCTTCTTGATATATTGGATAGCCTATTAACTGGAGAAAATTTGGATCCGCCCTTTCAATTATAGTCCTTTGATTGCTGCAGTGTCTATTCATGTGGTGGGGTTGGTTCATATGTAGTATTTATTTTGGGCATCATGGCATTTTTGTGCTAGGTAGGAGAAGTGAGCGCATCTCTAATAAGGTCAACCACAAATTATTAGAATTATTGCTGCACAATGTAATCTGTAGAGTTTCATTAACTCACTGTTATTCATTGTTTGAAGAACATTGTGTCTGCCTCATCTTTCCACTATTTTCTCCTCTGCTTAAGAGAACTCATTAGCTTGTAAAAAATGCTCATCCCTACTCCTAACAGATTTTCATCAGTTCTTTTAAGGGTTAAAATGCTTTATGAATATTTTTTTATTTTTACTAGAGTCTGCTCCTTACTTTAAGAGGGAAGATTTTTCTTAGAATTTAATCAGCTCTTAGCACTAAGAATATGGACCCAGGACTGAATCTGTGTGAAGCAAGCCATAGATATACGTAGCCTGTTGGAAAAAGTCATCAGTTGGATTCAAATAAGTAAAATGCTTAACAAGAGCATTTGATTGGATAATTGTTGCAGTGATTAATATGTTTCAGCTGCAACAATTCTCTTAACTGATGCACTGAGTAGTTTCTAATTTTTTTAAACAACCACGTTTGGAGACGTATCCTGTGGAGGGGATGGTGTTACCATGTTTCAGAGGGGTCAAATTATTGGCCTGCATCAAGAAAATAAAACAAATTAGGAGATTGCTGATGTTACTGGAATTGGTTAAGAACATTTTATATGTGTAAATTACTTTTGTCAATATCACTGACACAACCCCATCTTTTTAATCTTTGACATCCATTTCTTCCAAAACAGACCTGGAGTACTGATTGGTCTGACCACATTACACATTTTCACTGTCAGATGGTCCATTCCAGAAGCCTTCAAGCCCTGAGACATCGACTCTGCTCCTGGACATGGTTAATAAAAGGCTTCTTTTTTACATACTAAAGTTTTAAGTAGCATTTGTGTTGTAACTCGGTATTGTAGTGCTTGACACAGGCTTGCCAAAGTAATCCCTTGAGCATATGGTTATATTAGCTATTGATGGATTACGGTTCTTGATGCTGAGGGATTGGAGACCATGGGTGTCCAGCACCTTTACACACTGAAATTCCTCCAAATTCCTTGAATTGTTTAATAATATAATGTAGAGGAGGAAATATGCAAATACCTTCAAATCTTTATTTGAGGAACTTAAATATTTCAAATATTTTCTTGCATACTTGCTGACAAACTGGAGAAATCATGATTACACTCGCATGTTGACATCACCTGTTTGAAATCACATGATTGTTTCTCATCACTAGCCCTAAATTGTCCTGTCCCAACTAGTTTTGGAATGTGTAGCAGGCCTGAAATGCAGGAGTGAATGCATATTAATAAATAAAATGAAGTTGATCAGACAAAACATGAAACATTTTGGGTTCATACTGTTTGCATTGAGATAAGTCGAAGTAAATTTAAGACACAATGCATTTTTTTATTACATTTTCCAAAAATGTCCCAACTTCTTCTGATTTGGGGTTGTTGATATAACCTGTTTTTGTATCATAATATGTCAAGTCTACTAGCATATTGGTCACGAAGTAAGGTCCTTTGGTCATGCACTCAGTGTGGATGCTATGCAAATGTAGTCTTAGGTTTTCCTGGGCATGCTTAGTCGGGTCAGATGCTGGCAGACATGCTATAAAAGGTGCTCACATCTACAGATGCTGACATATATACAGTACATACACTTTTGTTGCGAAACATGTGCAGTCCCCCTGAGAGCTTGGCTCAGAGGTACTCAGAAGTCAATACCATTTGCAGTCCCAATGATTTGGTGAGAACAGAAGGATCACGTGATGACTGTTACATCTGTCTAACCAGTGTATCTAGGTTGTCTGCTAGAAAAAGAAACCTACTGAATATACTGGCTTCAGCCATGAGACCAGTACCACATGATAACAGTTTGCCAGTCACGTAGTCAGCAGGGACATGGAGCCTAGATGAGACAGATGAAGATGACATGTGAATCCAAGAACCAGATGTTAAAATTCACACTTTTCCAGTTGTTGAACCCTTCATGCCTGGTTATCCTCATCTGATAACACATCCAGAATTAAATTATTAGATTTGTCAATAACTAAAGCAAATTAAATCATTTATTATGATTAAATCCAATACATTTATTTAAATGTCCAATTTCATCTCCTACATGATACAGAAAAAAAAAAGTGTTCAGCTTGACAATGTCGATCACAATCTCACTTTTTTCAAGACCAAAACTTTTGAAATAAGTTGTTGTCTAGTGTTATCTGAGGGACATAGATTCTTTCTGCAAAGTACTCACAAACTACTCAGGTCCCTGGTAAACTAGTTATGCTATCAATCAAGCATCACCCAGATATTGGCAACTAATGCATCTTGTGACTTTATTAATGAAACACTTGGTAGCTGACATTTTGTTGACAAACCCTCTATAGTATATTTGACGTGTAGCAGGATAGGTAAAAACCATCCAGATTTGCATATGCACAGAGATTGGAAAGCATCAAAACCATGACTGGGAACAGATGAGCAACTCCAGAAGCTAATTAAAATGGTGCTGCAAAGGCTCCACAAGGATAATAGAAACTGACCAAATTTAAAGAATGGTCCGAGATCTATGCATTGTGGCCTGGAAACAGCCAAGACAAGAAAGTCAATTGAATTTTGCCCATAGAACCTTCCAAACCACTGATCACAAAACCCTTTCAATGTGGCCATTGGCCTCCTACAGATATGTGGACTATTCTGTAGTTGAAGAAATTTTGAAATTTGCATGGATATTTTCCCAGAATCTTTTTTCAAATGTATATTATACCACATATTTAGTAAAAGCATGGTCAGTATTCATATTGTATTTAATACAAATATTTAAAATATTTGTATTGTATTTAATACTATCCCAAAACTTTGCCAGATATTTTGTTAGTGACTGTTTTGATATTGACAAGGTTAGCTCATTTTATTTCATTAATACATTCATTCATTCACTCATATTTTATACTGTTTAAGCCAGTTCAAACATTTTTTTCAGCAAAGAAGGCAAGGCAGGAACCAATCCTTGACAGAATGCCAATACATTTCTGGGCAAACACACACACACACACACACACACACACACACACACACACACACACACACACACACACTCATTGGGACACTGTAGGGAAGTACACTGACCTGAACTTATTGAAATGTAGTAGAAAACCAGAAGACACAGGGAGAATATGCATACTACACACAGGCAGTGGCCAGGCTGGATCTCTCAAGCTGTGAGACTAACTGTAACGGTTTCCCCCTGTCCTCCAAGTTCTCGTGCCCCTCCTTGCCTCGGGGGGGCAGTCTTACCGCGTCGTTCGTGGTGCTCCGCCGGACAGCGGAGCACAAGAAGAAGAAGCTAGGTTATAGAGCCGATAACATCTCATCATGGTATTTCTGTACTCGCTAGCTCAGTCGTTGAGCCGATAATGTCTCCTCGTGGTATTTCTGTACTCGCTAGCTCAGTTGTTGAGGTGATAGCGTCTCCTCGTGGTATTTCTGTACTCGCTAGCTCAGTTGTTGAGCCAATAGCGTTTCGTCGTGGTATTTCTAAACTCGCTAGCTCAGTTGTTGAGTGGATAGCGTCTCGTCGTGGTATTTCTGTACTCGCTAGCTCAGTTGTTGAGCCGATAGTGTGTCGTCGTGGTATTTCTAAACTCGCTAACTCAGTTATTGAGCCGATAGCATCTCATCGTGGTATTTCTGAACTAGCTAGCCCAGTTGTTGAGCCGGTAGCATCTCGTTGTGGTGTTTCTGAGCTCGCTAGCTCAGTTAGAGAGCCAATGGCGTCAAGTAGTATTGTGTCTGAGTACGCTGCACCACGGACATTCGTGCTGACACCAGCACCACGGACATTTGCGCCAACTCTCGCGCCATGGACATTCATATCGACTCCCATGCCGCGGACATTCGTGCCAACTCTCGTGCCACGGACACTATCGTTGGTTCTCGTGCCGGTGAGAGGATCTGCTCCAGATTCAGTGCCGAGGTCTGCTCCAGAGTCAGCACCAAGAGCGACAGATCCAGTGGCCGTGCTGAGGGCGACTGATCCGGTAGCCGTGCCGAGGGCAAGGGTTCCTGTGCCAGCGCTGAGGGCGACAGATCCAGTAGCCCTGCCAAGGGCGATTAATTCTGTAGCCATGCCGGGGATTTCCACCTGTCCTCCAAGTTCTCGTGCCCCTCCTTGCAGTCTTTTATTGGGATATGCTCCCTTTTGACTGTCTTGACGGAACTCTGTTTTGGATCGTGTTTTTGGGACCGTGTTTTTTTGGACGTATATTGGAGTTTATATCCTTCTGATTGTTACGGCGTGTTGGTGGCCGCGTTCGAGATACCACTTTGTTTCTGTGTTGCTTGTTTGCCTTCTGAATCCCGGTGAGCCCGTTTTTGTAGAGTGTTTTGCGGCAACCGGTGTTAGTTCTTAGTTTATTTGTATATATTTAGGTCTGTTTTGCTGATGATTGTGTTCGAGCTTGCTTTCATTTGCCATAGTGTTTATTTACGTTTGTGTTAAGTTTGCGTTTAGTTCTATTAAATACAGTGGTTCTTTTGGTAGAACCCTGCGCACGTCGCCTCTTTGCCTGTTAGGCCACGCCGTCGTGGCACTAACAGTGCTATTCACTGCACCACTGTGTCACCATAAATCAAAATAATACACTGAACAAAAATATAAACGCAACACTTTTGTGTTTCTGTGTTTGCTCCCATTTTTCATGAGCTGTCTATGTACACAAAAGGCCTTTTTTTCTCAAATATTGTTCACAAATTTGTCTAAATCTGTGTTAGTGAGCACTTCTACTTTGCTGAGATAATCCATTCATCTCACAGATGTGGCATATAAAGATGCTGATTATTGCATGAATATTGCATGGGGGGGTCAGAAAACCAGTCAGTATCTGGTTTGTCCACCATTTGCCTCACGCAGTGCATCTCCATCGCATTGTACATCTCGTACATCTCTTTTGCATCGTTGATCAGGTTGTGGATTGTGGCCTGTGGAATACTGGTCCACTCCTCATCGGTGGCTGAGAGAAGTTGCTGGATATTGGCAGGAACTGGAACACGCTATCATATACGTCGATCCAGAGCATCCCGAACATGCTCAATGGGTGACATGTCCGGTGAGTATGTTGGCCATGCAAGACCTGGGATGTTTTCAGCTTCCAGCAATTGTGTACAGATCCTTGCAACATGAGGCCATGCATCATCATGCTGCAACGAGGTAACGGTTGTGGATGAACGGCACAACAATGGACCTCAGGATCTCGTCATGGTACCTCTGTGCATTCAAAGTGCCATCAATAAAATGCACCTGTGTTTGTTGTCCATAACATACACCTGCCCATATCATAACCCCACCGCCACCATGGACCACTCGATTCACGACGTTGACATCAGCAAACCGCTCACCCACACGACGCCATACGTCTGCCACCTGCAATGTACAGTGAAAACTGGGAATCTTCCGCAAAGAGAATGTGCCAGACACCATCGAATGTGAGCATTTGCCCACTCAAGTCAGTTATGACGACGAACTGAAGGCAGGTGGAAACCCCTATGAGGACGACAAGCATGCAGATGAGCTTCCCTGGGATGGTTACTGAAAGTTTGTGCAGAAATTCTTTGGTTATGCAAACTGATTGCTGCAGCAGCTGTATGGGTGGCTGGTCTCAGACGATCTTGGCGGTGAAGATGCTGCATGTGGAGGTCCTGGGCTGGTGTGGTTACACATGGTTTGCGGTTGTGAGGCTGGTTGGATGTACTGCCAAATTCTCTAAAACGTCTTTGGAAACAGCTTATGGTAGAGAAATGAACATTCAATTCACGGGAAACAACTCTGGTGGGCATTCCTACAGTCAGCATGCCAATAGCATGCACCCTCAAAACTTGGAACATCTGTGGCATTGTGCTATGTGATAAAACTGCACATTTTAGAGTGGCCTTTTATTGTGGCCAGCCTAAGGCACACCTGTGCAATAATCATGCTGTCTAATCAGCATCTTGATATGCTACACCTGTGAGGTGGATGGATTATCCCGCCAAAGGAGAAGTTATCACCTCACTAACACCGATTTACACAAATTTGTGAAAAGTATTTGAGAGAAAAAGGTATTTTGTGTACATACATAGACAAAGTCTTAGATATTTGAGTTCAGCTAAATCAAATGCGTTGCGTTTATATTTTTGTTCAGTGTATTTATGAAAATAACGTTTCATTACTCCAAAAAAGTTGGAAAAAGTTTAATTTCACGTTTTGACTATTATTATTATTATTATGTTATTATTACTATTATATTATTATATCACTGATTTCAGACTTTAGGACAGTATTTTAACACAAGATCCATCTACTCAGCATTTGCCCATGATAAATAAGGGTGCAGTCTCATTTCCTGGTCTAAAATTAGGGATGTGGCTAAAGATTTCTTAATTTTTGTTCATGAAAAAAGTAATTTAAAAATCCTTAATAATAATAATAATAATAATAATAATAATAACTTATTCAGTGGGTTAGGGTTGGATAGTTACCTCCCTAGAGAAAATGAAATGATGACCTTGTACATATTTTCCATATTATCATCTCAGTTAATGCCTTCATAGATCATAATGTAGTCACGTATGATCTATGTACAACCCCTGGCAAAAAGTATGGAATCACCAGTCTTGGATGAGCACTCATTCAGACATTTCATTCTGTAACACAAACTCAGATCAAAAACATGATACAATAATAAGGTCATTCCAAAGTGCAACTTGTTGGCTTTCAGGAACACTCAAAGAAATGAAGAGAAAACATTGTGGAAGTCAGTGAATGTTACTTTTATGACCAAGCACAGGGAAAAAAATATGGAATCACTCAATTCTGAGGAAAAAAGTATGGAATCATGAAAAACAGATAAACAAAAGACCATTCAAAATACATCACTAGTATTTAGTTGCACCACCTTTGGCTTTTATAACGGCTTTCAGTCTCTGAGGCATGGACTTGATAAGTGACAAACAGTATTATGCATCAATCTGGTGCCAACTCTCTTTGATAGCAGTTGCCAGATCAGCTTTGCAGGTTGGAGCCTTCTTGTGAACCATTTTTTACAATTTCCACCACAGGTTTTCAATTGGGTTGAGATCTGGACTATTTGCAGGCCATGACATCGGCTGAATGTGTCTTTCTCCAAGGAATGCCTTCACTGTTTTTGTCCTATGGCACGATGCATTGTCATCTTGGAAAATTATTTCATCACCTCCAAACAGCTGTTCAACTGAAGGGATGAGAAAACTGTCCAAAATCTCAATGTAAACTTGTGCATCGATAGAAGAATTAACCACAGTCATCTCCCCAGTGCCTTTGCCTGACATGCAGCCCCATATCATCATATTTCTTCAGGCAGGCCTCTTCATAAATCTCACTGGAACAGCACCAAAAAAAAGTTCCAGCATCATCACCTTGTCCAATGCAGATTCTTGACTTATCACTGAAGATAACGTTCATCCAGTCATCCACAGTCCATGATTGCCTCTAGTTAGCCCATTGCAGTCTTGTTCTTTTATATTTAGGTGTAAATGATGGTTTTCTTTTAGCTTTCCTGTATTGACATCCCATTTCCTTTAGGCGATTTCTAACGGTTCGGTCACATACATTGGCTCCAGCTTCCTCCCATTTATGCTTCATCTGTGTAGTTGTACTTTTTCGGTTTTCAAGACAAATGGCCTTAAGTTGTTTGTCTTGACGCTTTGATGTCTTTCTTGGTCTACCAGTACGCTTGCTTTAACAACCATTCCATGCTGTTTGTATTTGGTCCATATCTTGGATACAGCTGACTGTGAACAGCCCACATCTTTAGCAACCATGCGTGAAGAGTTACGTTCTTCAAGAAGTTTCACAATCCTCTCTTTGTGGGTTATTTCGAGACACATTGGCTCTTGTGGAGCCATGTTCTTTGCCACTTCCACTTCATCCCAGGCAGCCCTCCAAAGGTGTTGTCATGCACTGCAGGTGTTTTTTTTTTTTTTTTCTTTTTAAACTGCAGAGACTAACGATGCAGATTGACTGGGTGTATATGGTGTCCTTATTATTTCGTACCTCAATTTGATGTGGATTCCATACTTTTTTCCTCAGGGAATTGAGTGATTCCATATTTTTGGTTTCCTGTGCCTTTGGTCAATAAAAGTAACATTCACTGACTTCCACAATGTTTTCTCTTCATTTCTTTGAGTGTTCCTGAAAGCCAACAAGTTGCACTTTGGAATGACCTTATTATTGTATCATGTTTTTGATCTGAGTTTGTTTTACAGAATGAAATGTCTGATTGAGTGCTCATCCAAGACTGGTGATTCCATACTTTTTGCCAGGGGTTGTAAGGTGTGAATACTTAATCCTTTTTAAATAGTCTTGTGTTACTGTGTGATCAGTACAGGCTATTGACAGTTGCAAAATGGGTAATTCCTGATTGAGCATTTGCCCACTCAAGTCAGTTATGACGACGAACTGAAGGCAGGTGGAAACCCCTATGAGGACGACAAGCATGCAGATGAGCTTCCCTGGGATGGTTACTGAAAGTTTGTGCAGAAATTCTAATCCTTTTTAAATAGTCTTGTGTTACTGTGTGATCAGTACAGGCTATTGACAGTTGCAAAATGGGTAATTCCTGATTGGTACTGAAATCATAAGACAACTTGTCTCTGGTGTGTTCAAAGAGTTTTGGAGAAATATGGTTACATGCACACAATGTCTAGCCACTGGTGTCCACATTTACATTACACTGTTTAAAGAGATGTTCTAACGGTGAAGTGCAATTACAGTCTAGGTTTCAAGAGATACAGAGCTACTCCATCAGTGACACAGGTGTGCTCCCAGCTCAACTGATAATGAGCCATCAAATATGTGTGTTCGAACACTAGACAGTGCTACATTGGCATCCTCGTTTATCAGTCATGAAGGGGTCAGACAAATGACTTTTATTAGAATCTATATTAGGCAGCACTCAACATATTCTTTTTCTGAGCTATTATCAGTCAGGTTGGATGGTGAAATGTTAGAAAACATCTGGAATGTTCCTGAATGTACCTTCAGAGCCAAGATTTGTGTACATCGTTTAAACTAAGGACATTACCATAAGAAGATGGATTACGCTCCAACTTCAGACAACTCCTTAGATGCAGGAACTGCATCAAACAACCAGCAATGGTGCTGCCACATTCATCAGGGCCTGTCACATTCTGCACACTGAAAAAGTGGCTTTGCAGCCAGTTCCACAATAGTGAATGAGTGTGACACTGAGAAGCAGAGAGGTTCAACTATTAGCTTCATAGAGGGACACTTGATGTATAGCCTCAGAAAGAGCAGCAGCAGTGGCAGAATAAACCCTAATCTGCTATGCACTTTTAAAAAGAATCTTCATCAGTCTCCTATTTTTTGTGATGCAATACTTGTTCAGTGTCATTTGTTACTGTCATGTGGGGACACCCCAGGTCTGCTTGCACAGATCAAACCCCCTGAAGTGCATGCTGAAACCCAGCGATGATTATTCTCCTTGCCCATGTAATACGACTGACAACCTACTGTGGGCTGTCACTGTCAGACCCCCGCTTTCAACATGATCCAGGCAAGGAAACCTGCCACCAGGCCCTGTTCCAGTTTTGACTTTCTGTCTCCATGGGTGCCAGCTGCCCATCGGGCAGTGGTGCTCCCAGGCTGGTTCGATCTGGGTGTCTGATGACTGATTACCTGTCAGTGGTAAGAGTTCTGCTCTTAAGGTTTTGCTCTTAGAGTTTTTTTATTCTAACAATTACTGCATGTTACAAAGATAATTTGTACAATATTGTTTCCAAGGCATGCATGAATCAAATATAATTTAATGTGAGCAGATTATTTTGCCACTGTGCAATTAAAAAATAGAATGCTGTGATTTAATTTACCTTCAGAAAATTACAGATGTCATGATACTGTAGCTATGGGAATATTTCTTAAGTTGCACTGAGTAATGTGCATTATGTGCTCTTGTAAGTTATACTGTATTGTTTCATCTCGTGTTGATAAGCCTGATGGTTCCTCGTCATTAAAATTTAGAATGAATGAAAGTGTGGAACAAACAAAAGCCTGTGCCCATATGTTTACGTAAGGACTCACCTAGCACTGTGGGATCCCTCCAAGCTGACACTAGAGGTAATTGTTGTCTTGGATATCATGCCGGGATCCTCACAGTGAGCGCAATTGCACATGCATCTGCTTAAGCCGTGTGATTGCGGTATCAGCGACACCTGGGAGCGTTGCTATTGAAGACCATGCTCTAGCCATGTCAGGTGTCGCACCCTTGTCCATTGTTGGCTGGAATCCATAGCGTCTATGCGGGTTTCCACTGTGCTTAGGGATGCTACGATTAATGCCTACTTCGAGACCTTACCTGTGTCACGCGTGCTGCTGCGTCGTTTGGTCGGGATCCAGCCAATGTACGGATCAGGAGATCCGGAGGTGACCGTTAGGGTGTAGGAATTAGTGTAGGGAAAGATTCCGCTGTTTCGCTCTGTTCACCCATTCCCGGTTCCGCCATCCCTCGGCAACTTCAGGCTTGCTCACTGTGGTGTCACGAGCCCCCAACGTCTGCCTCGCCCTTTCCCTTTTGGGCTCATTAGCCCTGTATTAGAGTGGCAGGCACAACGCCCCGGCCTGCGCCCACTCTTATGCGTCCGTTTCACGCTGCCTGGTGTGGGCAGTACCATGAATCGCCCTGCACCGTTTCAAGGATAGAAGGGAATCAACATAACACGCTGAGTGCTTTCAGCTTTTGTTTTCCTCCCTTTGTGTGTACATCTACGCACTTTACTGGCTTTCTTTTCTTGCTTGTTTAGTGATTTAACTTATATAAACTCCTTTTGCTTGGGTCTGGTCTTTTTAATCTGTTCCAAGCTTCCATCTTATCAGCCTGCTCATGGCAAGACGTTAGAGCAACAGACCCTGATGTGAGCGATCAGGGTTTGACCCCCAGCTGCCAGCCAATAGAGGTGCAGTTTTGTTTTCATTCTTCTAGTTGGTTTCTCATTATTTAGTTACATTTTGGTTCACCCTTTCCATCTGGAGCTAACGATCGGGTCCTAAAGCCCATTTATTTTCTGTAAAATACAGTTCGCCGGTTTTACAGAGGTGAACCGTAATAGTTTATGGCTGTATATTTGTTTGCTTAACAATGAAAGTGTAACCAAACATTGCATAAAATGCAAGTTATGTAGTGTATATAGGATTTTTGGGTAAATTTAATCTCAGAACGTCCTTGGTAAGGCTTTTAAAGAACAATAAAATATCACTTTCTAACAAAGATTTTGATTCATTTTTATTTTTGCATGCTGCATCTAAATACATTTTCAAAATATCTCAATCACTGATAGTTTTTTATGTTCCAGTATACTGCCAAATGAGTCACCAGGGGCCTGCAGAAACACTACTGGACATGCAAACAGTACCCACACTGTAGCAGTTCAATATCAGCTGTAGATTAAAACTAAATGTGTAAATATCTCTGGTGTAGAGTCTGTTGCGATCTGTTGAAAAATTGTGTTTTTGTATATTCAAGTGCTGTCCTGATAGCCCATCCACTATTATAATGCCAAAAAATGTGTAAAATATTCTGAATTCTTTCTGTTTGAACAGCAGTTGACATTCAAATCTCACAAACGTTCCTTCACACTCCTCATTAAAAAGGCTAGTTGTAAAGTGGATGACTAGGATAAAATTTGGGTCTGACCCCCATATTTTTTATGTCATGTATCAGGTTTTTTGCAGCATGGACAATAGGTTCATGTCATTTGCCTGTGCCAGAGTCTCCAAAAAAAATGACATGGAGTGCCGATGAGCCTGGTCATGAGGAAGTAGACTAAGTAGGATAATTTTAATACACTTTTAAATATAGCCTTATTAATATAAAGTTAATGTAGCCTTATTTAGGAATAAATAACATATACTCATTCTAAATGTTATTGCTCTGTCACTTAATAACTGTCCTGAATTCAATCAACAAAAAAAAGTTACGGACAAAATAACAGTTGGATCACTTCAGTGCTATGAGAAGGAATGGCAGTTTTACAACTTTTTTGGAACATGTTGCAGGCCTGAAATGCAGAAATGGATGTATATTAACAAATGAAATGAAGTTGACCAGACAAAACATGGAATGTCTTGGATTCATACTGTCTACAAGGAAATAAAACTTTAAGACACACTGGGTATTATTTTATTTATTTATTTTTATTAAGTAGCGTAGTCCAGTACCTTAAGTGCTATGCCACCACAGTCAACTTTCCATATTGCCCCGAGTTTTTGGGGCTGTACATTACTGTGATAAGCTTATTACTTTTGTTATATTACTGTTCCCTGTTTGAACAATAGATTCAGAGAACAGTCATAACAACAGTATTATGTAGACTTCCTTTGTTTCTGATTTTATTGTAAACCAAGACGACAGTGTTCAGCCAAGCACTCTTTTTGCCTAAGGTACTATCATGTATCCAAGATAGAAATCTATTTCAATATTTGGCTCAAGGTATAAACATATCTCTTTCTTAAACAGGGTATGAGCAATTATTGCCATTGTCCGGGCCACTGCTCAGTGAAATGTCATGGCTTGCCAGGTGATTATGTGTCTGGGCCTCTACACTGGTCACACAGGTAGGCCTTGTAAGCAATTTCCCAGCTGAGAATTTCATTTGTTTTGTTACTATGGATACCAAAAAGCAGAACAGTCAACTGGAGACAAACAATATGACAAGAGGTAGTTTACCTTAGAGGTAGTAAGCTGTGTCTTTTAATTATTATTATTAAAAAATGAATTTTAGCTGCAACAAACTGCAGTCCCACAGTAAAAACTGCCTATCAACAACACAATTACAATGCTTATCATAATTTTATATACGGAGTGGAGTGGCTTAGGGACAGCTCTATGAATGTCCTTGTGTCCCTGAGCAAAATGCACCTACCTACACTCCATTCACTGCCAGCGAATGACTAACTCAAAGCCATGTGTCCAGTTATGTTCAGTCTTTCATCCTATCTCTTTGACGCATATGCATTTGCTCCATAGACTCACCGACATGCTCTAGTTTCTATGAGTGTTTATTATGTCTGTGACTGGGTCTTCATAGCTGATTTTGTATGCTGCACTGCATTGCACTTTTCACAGAGAGATTTTTGAGTTTGATAACCAAACAGTGTGATACTGCTGTAGGATATTTGATAATTTAATTCATTAAGATAATAATTTCCAACAAGGTAATTAATAATTAATAAACTAGACAGTGTGGTAAACATTTCATTCACACATTTTAATTATATTAAATTGCCAGTCTTCCAGTGTAGTCTTAAAGCAATCACCTGTAGTCCTCATGTCCCCTTATATATACAGTGGGGCAAAAAAGTATTTAGTCAGCCACTGATTGTGTAAGTTTCCCTACTTAGAAAGATGAGAGAGGTCCGTAATTTTCATCATAGCTACGCTTCAACTATGAAAGACAAAATGAAAAAATAAAATCTAGGAAATCACATTGTTGGATTTTTAAAGAATTTAATTGTAAATCATGGTGGAAAATAAGTATTTGGTCACCCACAAACAAGCAAGATTTCTGGCTCTCACAGACCTGTAACTTCTTCTTTAAGAAGCTCTTCTGTCCTCCACTTGTTACCTGTATTAATGGCACCTGTTTGACCACGTTACCTGTATAATAGACACCTGTCCACAGCCTCAAACAGTCAGACTCCAAACTCAACCATGGCCAAGACCAAAGAGCTGTTGAAGGACACCAGGAAGAAAATTGTAGACCTGCAGCTGGCTGTGAAGAGTGAATCTACAATAGGCAAGCAGGTTGGTGTGAATAAATTCAACTGTGGGAGCAATTGTAAGAAAATGGAAGACATACAAGACCACTGATAATCTCCCTCAATCTGGGGCCCCACACAAGATCTCATCCCATGGGGTCAAAATGATCATGAGAACATATCATGAACATATAAACTGCTCAAAAAAATAAAGGGAACACTTAAACAATACAATATAACTCCAAGTAAATCAAACTTCTGTGAAATCAAACTGCCCACTTAGGAAGCAACACTGATTGACAATCAGTTTCACATGCTGTTGTGCAAATGGAATAGACAACAGGTGGAAATTATTGGCAATTAGCAAGACACACTCAATAAGGGAGTGGTTCTGCAGGTGGGGACCACAGTCCACTTCTCAGTACCTATGCTTTCTGGCTTGATGTTTTGGTCACTTTGAGTGTTGGTGGTGGCTTTCACACTTCACATGGTGGTAGCATGAGACGGGACTCTACAACCACACAAGTGGCTCAGGTAGTAGTGCAGCTCATCCATGATGGCACATCACTGCGAGCTGTTGCCAAGAAGGTTTGCTGTGTCTGTTCAGCGTAGGTCCAGAGACTGGAGGCGCTTACCAGGGACAGGCCAGTACACCAGGGGAGACGAGGAGGAGGCCGTAGGAGGCAACAAACCAAGCAGCAGGACCACTACCTCTGCCTAAGTTGTGTAAGGAGGAACAGGAGGAGCACGCCAGCAGAGCAATGACAAAAAATGACCTCCAGCAGGCCGCCAAATGTGCATGTGTCTGCACCAAACGGTTAGAATCCGACTCCATGAGGATGGTATGAGGGCCCCGATGTCCACAGATGGGGTTGTGCTCCACAGCCCAACACGTGCAGGACGCTTGGCATTTGCTAGAGAACACCAGGATTGGCAAATTCGCCACTGGCGCCCTGTGCTCTTCACAGATGAAAGCAGGTTCACACTGAGCACATGTGGCAGACGTGACAGAGTCTGGAGACGCCGTGGAGAGCGATCTGCTGCCTGCAACATCCTTCAGTATGACCGGTTTGGCAGTGGCTCAGTAATGGTGTGGGGTGGCATTTTTTTGGAGGGCCGCACAGCCCTCCATGTGCTCACCAGAGGTAGCCTGACTGCCTTTAGTTACCGAGATGAGATCCTCAGACCCCTTGTGAGACCATATGCTGGTGCAGTTGGCCCTGGGTTCCTCCTAATGCAGGACAATGCTAGACCTCATATGGCTGGAGTGTGTCAGCAGGTCCTGCAAGATGAAGGCAAGTCAAGTCAAGTCAGATTTATTAATATAGCGATTTTTACAATGGAGCATTGTCTCAAAGCAACTTTACAAGTCTAGATTATCTCCTAATAACTACGTCCAATCCCAAATTGAGCAAGCCTAGGGCAACAGTGGCAAGGAAAAACTCCCTAGTTCTAGGAAGAAACCTTGGGAGAACCAAGACTCAAAAAGGGACCCAACCTCCTTGGGCGGCGTAGATGATAAATCTAAGAGCGAACTAAAGTCATGGAGTCAAAGTTCGAATAAAATGTGAAGTATGCACATCGACATTAAGTGGCCGGGGTATGATGATAAATCTAAGAGCGAAACTAAAGTCATGGAGTCAAAGTTCGAAGTTCGAATAGGCACTGAAGCTATGGACTGGCCCGCTCGTTCCCCAGACCTGAGCACATCTGGGACATCATGTCTCGCTCCATCCACCAACGTCACGTTGCACCACAGACTGTCCAGGAGTTGGCGGATGCTTTAGTCCAGGTCTGGGAGGAGATCCCTCAGGAGACCATCTGCCACCTCATCAGGAGCATGCCCAGGCGTTGTAGGGAGGTCATACAGCCACGTGGAGGCCACACACAATACTGAGTCTCATTTGGACTTGTTTTCAGGACATTACATCAACGTTGGATCAGCCTGTAGTGTGTTTTTCCACTTTAATTTGTGTGACTCCAAATCCAGGGCTCCATTGGTTAATGAATTTGATTTCCATTGATGATTTTTGTGTGATTTTGTTGTCAGCACATTCACCTTTGTACAGAACAAAGTACTCAATGAGAATATTTCATTCATTCAGATCTAGGATGTGTTATTTGAGTGTTCCCTTTATTTTTTTGAGCAGTATATATATATATATATATATATATATATATATATATATATATACATAAATTCTGAACACCTGAATACTATGTGGTCTCTGTTAGGGTGATAAAGCTTCCATTCACACAGACTGAGGGGTCACTGAACGGTTTGATGAGTTTGAAAATAATCTAAAAGATTTTTTAAGACATCAGTCACCAGTGTGTTCAGCAATGTTTTGTACCACTCTCACTCTTTTCAAAGTGCCGGCTGAGGGAATATCTTTTGGAAGAATGGTGTTCAGTGGTTTTAAGGATAAACTCCAAACACATGATAAATCAATACTGGATTAATTAATGAATTAAATTAATTACATATCTTAATGGCAAGTGAGTGCTTTAATTAATTTAGAAGAATACCTGAGCTTGGCAATATATATGCTATTTGTTCACATAACCTACTTGTCCAAAAGTAAACAATAAACATGAAGGCAACAGTAACAGGCACTTCCTTAATGGTCATGTTAATATGCAGTGGAGGCTGGTGCCAAGTTCTTCCAAGTTTTTAATTTCCTTGGACACCGCAGTCACATCCTCCTGTGGTTGCGTTCAGCCATTTCTTTAGAAATTTTCTCAAAAAAGGAGCAGTCGCGATAGGTACCTTCTAATTTTATTTTCACAAAGACATTACCCCAAATATACTTCGCTATCCCACCACTGAAAACCTCCCTCACTGCTGTCATCCATTTTCCCTTCTCCACAGAGTGAATTTACTGTATGATGTATTGTTAGTTGGAATGATGCAAAAGTCTCATAAATTCCATTTTGGCTATTCAGAGTTGCATTGCCGCTTATCGGATATGTATCATAGTTCAATACCACATATGAAAGTGGCCCGATTATAGTGGTGCTTGAAAGTTTGTGAACCCTTTAGAATTTTCTATATTTCTGCATAAATGTGACCTAAAACATCATCAGATTTTCACACAAGTATTAAAAGTAGATAAAGAGAACCCAGTTCAACAAATGAAACAAAAATATTATACTTGGTCATTTATTTATGGAGAAAAATGATCCAATATTACATATTAGTGAGTGGCAAAAGTATGTGACCCTTTGCTTTCAGTATCTGGTGTGACCCCCCTGTGCAGCAATAACTGCAGCTAAACGTTTCCTGTAGCTGTTGATCAGTCCTGCACACCGGCTTGGAGGAATTTTAGCCCATTCCTCCGTACAGAACAGCTTCAGCTCTGG